>OVBA01001706.1:0-40840 GCA_900406435.1 Lepidium aucheri | reverse complement strand
AATAATTATTTATTTTTTTAATTTTAAATTATAAAAATAATTAAGGAGTAGTCTGCATTCCAAGTAGACTTCAAGAGAAGTCTACTTTTTACTGAGAGGGTATATATGTAATTGCGCATCTGTTTTTTTTGTTTAGTCATGGAGGGCAAAATAATAAATTCACTGCCCTAATGAGTTACTTTTGCAATAAAATTCAAAAAATGTTAGTTTTTTGTATTTGATTTAAAATTTTGGGTTATATTTGTCATTTCCGCATCTTCTTATCCTTATCTCTCTATGTTTCTCTTTCTCATTCTCTTACTCACTATTCCGCAATTCTACATAATATGAGAGAGCATTTATCCTATATTCTTTTACTTCATTCTCTTGATTCATCCAATTTTATGAATGTCTCAAAAAACAATTATGCTTCTTCTTATGCTCAAAGCCGATAGCTACATTATTTGGTCTATAACTGGCAAAGACTATCATCAATCAATTTATTTGGTGAAAAATTAAATAAAATGAAAATAGGAAATATTATTTAACAAAAAAAGGACCCCCCGGTATAAAAGGAAAAGATCAGAACTTTATATATATTTTATCTTCCATGGATTACAACCAACAATTGCCGGCTCCGGCGATGCAGCCACCGGAAGTGAATCAGTCGACGGTGGTTGATCCGTATTACGCTTGGTATTATGGTTACTACGCAAATCCAAACCCTAATTTCACCTCTGATCTCATGCAAACCCATGAATCCTCAGTTCCACCACCGCCTGGAGTTGTTGAGACGACGCAGTATCACAGTTTTGACACGAATGTTCAGACCTTGGCGTGGCAAGAACCTGTTCATTTGTATGGCACCGATCCTCTTCCGATTACAGGAACTGTAAGTTGTTTTCCCTGAAATTATCTAGATGAGACGTTTTTCTTCAAGATGATGTATTTTTGTGAATGTCTTAGTGATTCATTTTAGGCTCTGTGAATGTTCAAAATTAGGTCTTTTGTAACAAGTTCTTATTTAAATTTGACAATGCTGCTTCTTTTTTCTTCTCAGTAATGTTTACACAAGCTTCTGTGTAAAGTAGATAAGTAGAACCTAGCTTGCAACAAGACTACAAGTTTCAGAATATGTGGATGATAAAAGTCAGGTCCTTTGCAACAAGTTCTTTATTTGACAATGTTTGCTCTGTTTTGCTTAAAGTTCTTTTGTAAGTGTAAGTTTACAGGTTCCCTCAGTGTGTAAAGCCTCTGTTTGTAACTGAAATTTTTATTCTAGAAAGAGAAAGAGCATGTAAATAGGTAGATCTAGCTTGCAACAAGACTAAAAGTTTTAACATCTGAGTAAAATCATTTCGAAATCTGTTTGCTAGTTTCCTGATGCTTAATTTGACAGTTAACTGATATTTGCTTGTATTTTTTGGAACTGAGGAATGATTCAAGAATGGTATATTTCAGACAAATGGTACAGAGCAGGATCATGGCATTTATCCAACCTTCTCTTGGACCGGTCATACAGTTCAAGCTCAACTTCCCGCATCGAATATACAGTTAAAGAAAGGAAAGGTTCAATCTGCTTACTGTGAAGTTTGTAAGATTGACTGTAATGGTCCAACTGTATTCGAACAGCATCTGTTGGGGAAGAAACACCTGAAGAACTTGGAGAAGTTAAAAACATGCGTACCAACTAATACGTGTTTGGGTTCTTCTTTGTCTGGACTAGCTGCTGCAGTCCCATTGATAGGACCACAAGAGAATCCATGTAACAGCAAGGTTAGGAAGAAAAGTGCGGCGGAATCAAGGACAGAAGATCTAGAATCAAAGAGACGGCGAGTAGTGGAATGTGGAGTGTCAAATGAGTCAATTAGATTGTGTAGAATATGCAATGTTGTTTGCAATAGTGATACGGTTTACAATGATCATATAGCCGGTCAGAAGCATGCCGCTAAGGCAGTGAAAAGGCGCCTGTAAATGTTTAGACTCTTGAATCTTATTTCTTACATTCTCATGATTTATTACACTTATTACCTTGATTGAAATAGAAACTTGGGAAGTACAAAAGATTTACTTAAGGAAGTGGTTTGAAGGCTCATGGAAGTTCAACTTGCTTAATATTCCATATGTCTTTGGCATATTCGTGGATTGTCCGGTCACTGCTAAACTTGAATGAACCTGCTGTGTTCAGGATTGACATTCTTGTCCATCTCTGTAATCATTTAGTAGCAAGTTCAAGAGTTAGATTCTGAGGAAGTTTCATACTGAGTCAACATCAAAGAAAATGCATTACTACTTACCTTCTGGTCTCGGTATGCCTCGTCCACTTTTTCTTGGCATTCGATGTAACTAGGAAAGTCTTTGCCAACGAGGAAGTAATCCGCACGTCCGAAACCTTCGTTTCCTTCTAAAGAGCCAATTAGTTCATCGTAGTTGTTCGAACCAAAGACACCACTTTTAACGAACTTCTTGACTTCCTCAAATGTAGGATGCGGAACAAACTGGAATGCGAAGAGCAAACAGGTGAAAAACAAATTATGTGTGATGCTAAAACAGAAGCATGATGAGGTTGACTCTTCAAATCATATACCTTTCCCTCTGCTCTCTCCTTCCTGAGGTTCACAATTTCATCAGCTTTAGCACCAAATAGGAAGAAATTTTCTTCTCCAACTTCTTCTCTAATCTCAACATTTGCCCCATCCAAGGTTCCAATCAAAACGCAACCATTCATTGAAAATTTCATGTTGCTTGTCCCACTTGCTTCCATTCCAGCGGTACTGTAGAGAGAAACTCTTAGTTTTCAGAAAATGGTAGAGTACCATTGATTATACAACTTTTTCTAAATGTCACTGAAACAGTTTTTCTTTGTGTTATGATTTATTTCTCGAGGTTCTTATGACAAACAGAGAAACTAGTCCAGTTACTGGTTCACGAGTTATCTCAATCTCTGTATTTCAAAATAACTAAGCCAAAGAACTTGTTACCTGATGTGTTGAGAAAGCTCACTTGCTGGAATGAGCAATTCAGCAACACTGACATTGTAATCAGGAACAAAGATAACCTACAAGGCAGTTAACACTTCTGATTAGCAGTTACAATATAAGTACCGGTTTTCGAAAGAGTCTTAAACCAGACTTGATGGAGGAATATGCAGATTCTCTGCTAAGCTAGGCTGTAGACATGAGAAAATGATTATAATAAATATAATAGCAGGTCACATACCTTAAGCAGGTCACCTATTTCTGGATCATGGTTAATTGTAGACGCAACATCAGTGATGAATTTCACAATCCTCTTAGCTTGCACATATGTAGCGAATGCTTTTCCCCCGAATATGCAAACTCGTGGAACAAATGCTTTCTCCCTCTCACTGGCACTCATTTCCTTCATCTTTTTGTAGCGGTAAACTATTCCCAAGATATTAAGCAGCTGTCTCTTGTACTCGTGGATACGCTTAATCTGCAAATAGTTTTCAATGCAAAAAGAGAAGAATTTACTATTTGATGAGATGGTAAGAAAACTACTCAGATTTGTAATTTAGAAAATTCATTGGGTTAAAGCCTGGATGGGTAATGAACTTTGCAAACTTAAAAGAAGCATCCAAGAAAATAACTCACAGATCTTAAAGTAAAAAAATGGATCCTTTGCAACTGACCTGAATGTCAAACATGGCATCCGGGCTGACAGTATATCCGGTTCTTTCCTTGATAAGTGATACAACCTTCAACTTGTTCTGCTTCTTTGCTGCCCTCCATTGGGATTGAAGATCTTCATTATCTGCAAACTAGAAGAAAACCGAAGAAAGGTAACTAGTGTCATGCTTTAAAGATAACAGCATGTATAGTTGTGAACCAACAACGAATCTGATAATGCATATACCTTTCTTAGCTCCGAAAGCTTCTCAGTTTTTAAGACCCAGTCTTCTGTGCCTATCCAGTTAGTTATAATATCACTTAGATACGGGTTACAAAAACGAATCCATCGCCTTGGTGTTACTCCATTGGTTTTATTCTGGAATTTATCCGGCCACAACTGCAAAAAGTATAGAATATTCAGCAATGAGACTCGTGTTCTTCCAGGTAGTGCATTTTATAGCATTATGCTTCACTAGTCAGAATGGTTACCTTAACAAAATCATTAAATACATCCTGCTTCACTATTTCGCTGTGTATCTCTGCAACCCCATTGACCGCATGACCACCCACAACAGCAAGGTTGGCCATACGAATCATCTTTGGTCCGATTACTTTCGGTTCTGGGATAACTTCCTCTTCCTCTCCAGCAATTTCCTCCTCTTTTGGTTCATTAATAACCCCTGTTTGAGCATCTTCTTTAGAATCTTTGACCTTCTCTATGGTGTCTTTTGCAGTGATTGGTGTATTTTTAGGCTTCACAATCACATCTGCAAAGGCAGAAGGCAACTCGACGTTTTCTAAGATCCTCATTGCCTTCAGTTTTTCCTCGAGTAGGTCAGGATCAGCAATGCCATACTCAGAAACAACTGTGCGAACTAGCTGTAATACATGAAAGTGCATATTAGACCAGAATGTGAAAAAAAAAAAACTGAAAAGACATTTGATGTTGTTCATGGATGACCTCTTCATCAATCTTTTCTATAATCTCCACATGACGAGGGAGCAACTTCTCCATAAGTTCTAAGCTCCACTTCTCCAGTGCCTCAGGCAAGACCGTATGGTTTGTGTATGCCACAGTCCTAGAAACATTTTCAACTTTTCAGTAACACGTTGCAGATTTAAACTTACAAGTTATCGTATATGTTGGGAAGAAAATAACGATAACAATAAGAACAAGAGACGGAATATAGACATATGTAACCCAATTCTACGATTAGTTCAGTTATTTAGTACCTTTGTGTGATTTTCCAAGCGTCCTCCCAGCTAAGTCCTTTAAAATCCATTAGAATCCTCATTAGCTCAGGAATGCATAGGGTAGGGTGAGTATCATTCATCTGCACCGCAACCTTTTCTGGAAATTCTTCCCATTTGATGTTTCCTCCAGATCTTGTCTCAAAACGTGCTACAATATCTTGGAGCGAGGCTGAGCACAGAGTGTACTGTTGTTTCAGACGAAGAGCCTTTCCTTCAAGTGACTCATCTCCGGGATAAAGCACGTAGCAAATCTGATGCAATTTTAATATGTATGCACTATTACGGTTACCAGAAGGACCTTTGTAGATATATCATGGTCAAATTAAATAGAAGGATTTTAAAGTTTCTTGGAATGAGAAAACACAAATGTGAAAGAAACTTAATGCATCTTACTACAGACTGAAAAAAAAAAAAAAATTAAGAATTCATGTCCAAGCGTGATAAGAGAACAGAAGGAGGATACAAACCTTTTCAGCATTAAACAGAGCCTCTGCTGCCTCAGTATGCTTCCCAGAATTATATGAAGATAAATCAAAATCTTCCGAAGTGGCTTTTGTTGACCAGAGTCTTAGATTGATAGTAGTTTTAGTTTTATAACCGGGTATAGGAACATCATAAGCAACGGCCACTATGTCTTCTCCACCAATCCACCGTTTCTTACCATCTGATCCAACAACCACTTTTCCGTAGAACTTCACAGGATATGAGACATCATTTCTGACTATTTCCCAAGGATTGCTTAGCTGAAAGAAACAGGTAAGTTAAGAAACATATCCATAGCTCAGCGTTGTATTGAGGGAGTACAAATGAGGTAGCAAACACTGTACGAGAAAAGAGTAAAAGAAGAAGACCTCAAGCCAATCTTCTGCAACTTCCTCCTGTCCATCTTTTGTGATTCTCTGTTTGAACAAACCATACTTGTATCTAAGTCCATAACCCCATGCCGGATAATTCAAAGTTGCCATTGAATCCAAAAAGCACGAGGCAAGCCTCCCGAGTCCACCATTCCCAAGTGCAGGATCTGGCTCCTACAAATTGCAAGTAAAGTAGTATTTACCATCAAAGCACATATTAAAAAGAAAAAGAAAGATAAAGGCTCCGTAAAATTAAGCAACAGATCTGCAAAGACAGCCAGCTCTTTGGATTTTTGTAGTAAACGACAGATCAACCTACAAAACAACTCACCTGACTAGCTACGCTTTCCAAATCAAAGCCTAGCTTCTTCAAAGCATCAGCATAAGTGCCATTAAGCCCAAGGTTGCCCACTGCATTTGATAAGGCTCTACCCTACAATGAGAGATAGTCAGAAAATAAAGCAAGCACAAAATCATTGCGAGTCAAAAATACAAGAAAAGGATGAGTCAAAAGCAAAACCTGCAAAAACTCCATTGACAAATAATACGCCTGTTTCACATTCAACCTATTGTAATACTCATATGTTGCATTCCAGTTTATTATAAGAGCGTCCCTAACACTTTGTGCGGTCGCAAAGAAAGCCTTAGGCAACTCAAACTTCTCCGGCGAAAACAAAGGCGTGAACTCAGCGTGGTACTTAATACTAGAAGCTACCGAAGCAGCGTCTGGAGCAAAGGGGCTCATTGAGTTAAAAGCTTCTGAATTTAATCAAAACAAAGAAAAACCCAGATCAAAATTACAAAGACAATGATCTAAAATATGGTCAATTCAACATATTAGTAACTTCACATACTAAAAATTCACTAAAAACTCCAAATTTCATACCCTTCTGGGCTAATTCCTACTTGAAACCATTTAAATGCAAGTATTTTAGTTGAGATGAACAAAGACCTTGTTCAGAATCGATAACTGCATCAGTGACCTTCTCCTTGGGCTCGCTAGAAACAGATTTCACCGATGGGATTAGTCTTCTCTTAAGCGTCGGTCGCCAGTTTCTGCTTCTCGCCGGAAACATTCTCGTCTTCCATCTTCCATTGTCACAACGACGAGCAACAAGGCTTGATAAGGAATCACATTGCACTAAAATCTCAGCTCCGGTAGATACACCGGAAATTCGCATCGTATCCATCAAATTTGGTAGAGCAGAAAACAATGAAGCTTTGAGCTTTTTCTTCAGTTTCACGAGGCAAAAATCTTATCAGTGATCAGTTTATAAGTGATCAGTGATTGAACTATGCCACGTAACGTAGATCTACACGTGTCATGGTATTATTGGGTAATAGAAATGTACTATCCGTGACAGATCAGCTTTTCTCAGTGGGTCTTGAGCTGATTCTGTAGAGGAAGAAGATATTTGTGGGAGAAAGCGACAAGAGAGGCAATGTGTACCGTACACGTGTCAGGTTTCTTCATCGTCAATTTAGTGTCTTCTTTTTGTCAAATATACTCAATAATTTCTGCAATTTTTTAAACGTGTCTTGATTAGTGATCCATTGATTGTTGATTTAGTTTTCTAGGTAGCTTAGACTTTGAAGTTAATTTGTAATAAAATAATATGGTAACTAAATTGTAATAATTGAATAAATTTTAGAAAATAAAAATATTAATACACGTATAATTTTAGTTGTGGATTTTAAGCCTCCCATGCTCTCTCATTCTCATAGTCTGATCAGACTTCGTTTGAAACATTTGAATAGGTCTCTGATTTCTTAAGAGCTGCAAATTAGTGAAAATTCGACTGTGTAACTATATATATTTATATTTGATATATAGCAAAAATTCTGATATAAAAAGTTAAGTAAAAAATAAATAACAAAATTATTCTGTGAATTTCAATGTAATAAAATGTAAGTATCAAACATTTTTGTTTTAGGAACCCCAAATTAGTAAAAGCTTAATTATATAAGTATATGTATTTTCGATATAGAACAATTTTTTATATATAAATAGAGAAAATATTAAGTAAAAAATAAATAACAAAGTTGCTATGCTATTGCCATGGAATCAAAATTATCTCAGACCAAATTTCCCGCCAAAGCTCAAAGCATAGAGTTAAGTTCTCCTATTGGCTTGCTCTTGTCTTTTCCTTTTGTCTAATCCCTCCCACTATAGGGACTACCTTTAGCCGTAAATCTAGGTTTGCTAATAGCCTAGATTTTCTAGAACTAAGATTGGCAGCACGGAAAGATCATAGGCAATCATTAGAACTGAGCATAGTTAACGAGGCTAATTTGGGACAAAATTGGAGTTATCCTCTCTGCCTGCGCGATGAACATTTACTTTCTGTCAGATGGCAGAAGGCGACGCAGATACTCTCTCTCTGCATGCGAAAACATAGGGAAAAGAAATATTTGCGTGTTAACTGAAGTGTAACTTCAGTCTCCCGAGAAGCACAAATTCATGCACGTTTCAAAAAGAAAAGGGCAACTGAAGAGTCTTCCAATGGTAGTGGAAGGGATATAAATAGACATAGCCTCAGAAGAAAGACACATAAACGAAATGGAAAACAATCTCTGGCAAGCTCTGAACCAGTTCTCGCTATGACGAAACAAGCCAACTGTTTACCTCGCAATGGATATGTACTACAACACACAGATCAGGAATCGCAAGAGTCTACTTGTTCGTTGCCTCAATCTGGTTGAACAGAACATCCAAGATATGATAGAAGACCTGCCCAAAGATTGGGGACTTCACAACAAAATCTACGGGAGAATGCTGGATAAAGATCTCACGCAGTTTTTCTTTGAAAGAGAGGAGGAAATGAACTCCATCTCCAGGATGCAACCTCTCCTCTACAATGGCTGGCTGGTAGCAGTGGAGAAATGGACCAACAACCAAACTCTGAGGACTATCTCGAAGGTACAACTCTGGATCCAGATAAGGTATCTACCGATTCAATACGCTTCTAAAACTGTAGTTAGATACCTAGCTGGCTTAGTCGGTGAAGTCATTGAGGTTGATATGAATAACTCTGCCGTAACCAGACCATTTCTGATTAGAGCAAAGATCAACTTTAATGTAGAGGACAGATTAACCTACTATAGGTCTGTCTACTGTGAGAATGATGCTCATTTTCAGGTTCAGTATTACTATGAATGGGTGGGAAGACTGTGTTTCAACTGCCAGAGGATTACACACTCTACAACCTTCTGTGGACATGTCCTTTCTCCTGAGGACTACTACTCAATCCCGGTGGCAAATCCCTATGATCACACCCAAGTGATGAACAACACACCTGAAGGCTCCTCTGGCACAGACTCCACCCCTCCAAACTCCCTCATATCCCAGCCAAACTCTAATGCATGTGCTCTTGTTGATCGAAGCAGTAGTGTTCCCAACATACGAGTAACCATTGAGGATGTTATCAACAATCCGGAAGACACACTTATGAGTGAGGTTGCAGCTGACCCGCTTGAACTGAGGCTCTCAATTCTGATTCCAGAACCTGATGATGTTGTTGTCCCTGAAGTCTTTCCAATGATGGAAACTCGACGTAGCTTGAATAATGATGGACACGGAAGCCCAAGAAATGACTTGCAGCATATGGAGGAAGACACAAGAAACGATTGAGAATATCAAAACATGGCTGAAGTCTCCCCTTTTTAATTTCTTTTGTCTACTTTTGGTGGCCTTAAGCCTTTGAACTCTAGCTTTTGTGTTGCTTCAGAACTTAATATGCTATTTGGGTTACCTTTTCATTTTGATTTCTGTTATATCTCTTTTGCTTAAGCAGGTACTTTGTTATCTTGCTCAGATTAATGATGTAATGCCCAAAACTCTATATTTTATCAATATGATTAGTATGTTTACGTGGGAAAAAAATAAATAACAAAGTTGTTGTATGAAACTATGAAGAGTGTCGAGTATTATTACTCAATAATCTTATGATTAATATAAAACGTTCGGGAAAATAAACCAAATGCAAACAACAAAGCATTCTTATTGAATACAAAACTAAGATTACATTCCAACCTAAAAGAATAGCAATTATCTAGAGAACCTTAATTCAGAAGTCAGAAATGGCATAGTAAAAAAAAACACTAAGCAAATAAAAAACACTCACACAAATCTTTCCACAGGAAATTCAAACTCTAATCTTAACCATCTGGTTATGTTACAAAATCAACAGCAACAGAAAGCTACCTTATTAAGTTCACAGAACATACCAGAATGCAGCTTTCTCATTTAAACTAAGCATGACCAAAGAACTCTTCTGTTTGGTGGACTTTGGTTCTTTCATGACTCAACAATGGTCAAGGTTCCATTTTTAGTGGCAACGGAGGAGTGTACATTAACCTTCCTTTTTGAAGCTGAACCTCTTTCTTGTCTTCGTTACTTCCCAAGTCATTAATGTTTCTAGTATCTATAGTGTCCCTTTCACTGCCCTCTGAAGATGAGACTTCATTTTCAGAATGAGTTTCTTCTTCTTCACCTTCTTCAAAGTTCTCGTTTTGCTTAGGAACATATTTAATATCCTCAATCTCATTCCTATTCTTTGTCTCTTCTCCATTTTCATTGTTTGATCCGTTTGTTGAGTCATCTCCCTCGCTTATGCTTGACTCTGTCGTATCTCCATAAACCTTATATATGTTCCCTTTCTCATCAAAGCGCACAGTTTTCACAACCTGATTTGCTTTCCCTCCACTTCCTTTCACCAAAACCCTCTTCCTAGTTTCCAAACCCTGCCTCCTTTCATCATCCCTGCACGTCACAAGGATTTCGTCGTCACCATCACCTGAATCATCCTCTGCACTAGACGTTAGGCCATTCTTATCTACATAAACCATATAGAGATTCCCATTCTTGTCATAGCTAACTTTTTTCACCACCCTGGTTGTTTTCCCTCCACTTCCTTTCACCAAAACCCCGTTCCTAGTTTTCAAGCCATGCTTCACTCCGTTATCCCTGGACATCACCAAGGTTTCCTCGCCAACATCAACTGAATCCTCCTCTGCACTCGAACTTAGATCATCCCTACTTCCATTTACCTGATACACATTTCTGTTCTTGTCCAATACAGCAGATTTTTTAACCGGATGCTTCACGAGATTACCTTTCACAAAACCCCCATTTCTACACTTAGAGCTACTATTCTTTCTCATATCAATAGAGTTCATTTGGACTTCATCACTATCATCAGTAGTCATGTCTTCTAACTCTGCATTGCCATCTTCATCTTCACTAGAAATAACAACGAATTTTTCCATTCGATTCCGCAATTTCTCAATCGTTCTGTCTTCTACTACACCAAAATCCTGAGGCTTTTTGCCATTAAGTTTGTTGCGGCTACCCATAAAGCTCACATCTATTGTAGACTTAGCAACAAATTCACACCTTTTAATAGCACAATCATCAACATACTGCAAAAACCTCACCAAATCTCTGCTCAATGATCTCTTACTCTTTCGTATCATTGGATCAATCCTACCCTGAATGCGAATGATACTGAATCAAAGGTCTGTAAACTAAATGACAAAACTCGAAGAAATCACAGAAATATGTTTAATACCTGAATCGAATCCAGTTGAAGAAGCAAGTCTGTAGCATTCCGAGAAACAGCTTTAAAAGGAAAAATTGGTCTCCCAGAAATTGAAGATTTGAGAGACAAGAAGCTAGATTTTATCGTTGCAAGCTCCTTGAGGTACCTAAAGGATACCGATCTACGAACCAGGTAAGAACGGAAATGGGTTTGAATGACACGTGCGGCCGAATCTCTCAATGTAGAGTGTCGATCGCGACGTTGGTCATAGAAAGCTGAAAACTTTTCAAGCGATGACTCGAGATCATCGATTTTACGGAGAAGACAAGACAGAACAACGTGGTCGTATTCTCGTGGTTGTGGAAAATTCTTCTTCTGATGTTGGCATCTGATAACATTGAAGCTCTGATACGGAGATTCGCAAGAACATTTCGTTTCTTGTTGCTGACTTTGAAGGTAAGAAGCTACGAGATGAAGAAGATTATCCGGCGGTGGAGAAGAGTGGTTAGTTTGAGTGCAGCAAGGATTAGATTCGCCGTAGGTGCAGCAGAGTGATGACGTGGCAACTAGAGGGATGTTATTGTGGTGGTGATTCTGGTGACGTAAGCAGTCGTGGTGGTGGTGACGGCGAGAGGCCATGGAATCGACGGCGGAGTTTACTAGAACTAGATCAAAGTGTATTTATTTGCTTTTGACCGAATCGGTCCCATGATTGAATCAAAACCTGAAGAAGAAGATAGAAAACGTCACGTAGTGCTTATCATTTATTACGATTCGACAGACATTCTACTTTATTTGAGGGCTCGAGCAAACCAAATGTTTTTTTTTTGTATGTATATAAACCAAACCGGATGGGTTTTGCATATTAACCGCAAAGGAATTCGATTGAGATGTTAGAATTGTCATGTAAGAGACAAGCAAAACAAAAATGTGTCCTTTACCAACACACAAGAAGCAAGATCAAGTCACATAACTCTCACAATACAATCTGTGTAATGTAATCCTTCTGATTGAATTCCGTAGTTTTAGCGCATCCATCTTATGAACAGATACAAGATAACAATTGTTCCAATCATACCAACATATTTGATCCAGGTATCAACACGATTGCGCCTCTCAATGAGCCTAAGTACAGAGTTGGAGAGCCCTACAGTATTCAAAACATCCAAAGCTTTACGTTGTGCGCTCTGAAAGATTCAATTATCCAATGTTAATGGCATCAAAAAATATTAATGGCATCAAAAGATGATCACAGAGTTTTACCTTCAAACGATCCCTTTGTTCAGCATATTTGGAGAGGATAGCAACTCCACTTGAATATGAATCTTCGAGCATTCTCTTTGAATTCTTAACAGAGTTCATTGCTTGAGCCTCATCATCAAATATTTGCAAAATGTGAGCTCCTTCTCCACTCTTTCTACCTAACAAATCTGCTCTCTCTTTAGCTTCCAACATTTTTCTCTGATTCCTAGACATGTATTTCTCCAGACTTTGGTTCAAATACTCGGCCTCTTCTCCTACTTGCTCAACCTTTCTGCCAAAAGTAACCCCAAATTTGCTTGATTTCAGAATACATTAACAATGAAATGAACGAAACTACTCTTAAAGTTTACACACTCCATCAACAATGACAAACCAAAAGAGAATATGTATTCAGAGTTCTAATGAACATGTGTGTAGAAATTGCAACATTTCAGGCATCTAAGATCACTAATGACGAATTCGTAAGATGCAATACATGAATTGAATTCAATATTCAAAGACAGCTAAGTCCTTTGGTTTAAGATTCTTCAATTCCTAATAATATTTCGCGATTTCACTTCAATATTTTGAGCAACGATTGATAAATCAAGAATTCAAATCAGAGATTGCTGACCTTCTCCATAGATCACGCTGAGATTTAACAGAAATTGAGCGCCAGAGAGCATCCATGTTGGAGCAGAGAGATCGGACTTCAGTAATTTCTCGTTTGACGGAAGAAGCGAGATCAGGAGAATCCATAGAAGATGACTCGAACCTCTCCAATCTCTCGATTCCATCTCGAGCCTTGAGTAGAATCCTTTTCGCACTACTATATACCTCCGACAAGGATCCGCCTCCACCGACGATCCCAGACGCCATTACACCACTCAGAATCAGGTTTCCCCGTTACGCTGAATCAGAGATATTTCGTAGACATTGATACAATATTATAACGAGCAATTCAAAATCGAAGATATCGGAGATTTATGTCGCAAATACGCATGACTTAACCAAAACGTCACGTAGTGCTTATTATTTACTACGACCCGGCAACGCACTTAACTTTACTGGCCGGTCAAACCAAACCGGATGGTTTTTGCATGAGATCCAGAATCAATATTAGAAAATTAATGGCGTAATTAAACCTTAGCGTTAATAAATTTAATAAATTTGTATATTTTATAATATTAAAAACTAACTTTTTACCTCTAAATAAAATTGGATAAAATTCTTTAACTAATTATTATTATTATATTTATTTACATAATATTATTGGTTTGTTCTATATCAAATTTTGTTTTAATTCAAATATATAGAGATAAAACAATCTCTTATATATAAAAACATTGCATTAATATATGATAATAATCTCTTAAGTTTTAAAATTATCCAAAATTAGATAATATATTGTCTGCTATAATATAATTTTAAATTTTTAATGAATATAGATGATGACACATCTTTTGTAGTTATCATAATTTTAATAAATCATATTTCTATTTGAATATTACATTATTATTATTATATATATATATATATCTTATACAATGAAAATGTATCATTAGCTTAAACATTTTTTATATAATAAAAACATAGCATTAATTTAAATGGCTATTTTCAAAAACAACCTATTTTGGGGGATTAATTACAAAAATGACTCTCATTTTTCTCTCTCCAAAATAACTTTGTGACTATATATATTTACAATCATGCCATTATTTTTTTACTTTTTCTTTTTTATATTCTGAAAAATACTTGAAAATACATAAATATTTGTGACAAACAACTTATTTACAAGATTGTCATTTTCTTCAATATTTTTAACTACCATTAACAATCAAAAGTGAGTTCTAAATGCTCACTTACCTACCATTTCCGGATTCCGTAAGCTCTAAATGATTAAAATAACATCACATTTTTCTACTCTCTCACCAATTTCATCCAAAAAACTCTCTCATTTGCATTTCAAATTTTTATATCTTCTTGTTTCTTCTTGTTTTCTATGTTTTAGAATTAAAAACGATTGGATTTTGTCAGTGTAAGCTTGACTCAAAGTTCTGGATAGTAACTGAGTAAACACAATATCAATCTAACTCATTACTATTTTTCGTTTTTTATAGAGAGTAGACTTTATTTTAAGTCTACTTCGGTTGTAGACTTAAAATAAAGTCTACAAGTCAACATATGGGCTAGTTTTGCATTTGACCAATGTGTTGTAGACTTAATACAAAGTCTACATTTTCTCATTATTGAGAAAAAAATTCGGATGTAGACTTAATTTTAAGTCTACATTAAAAAAGGTTAGTTTTGCCATTGACAAATATGTTGACTATCGAAGTAGACTAAATTTTAAGTCTACATCAGAAGTTTACACAAAGTTTTTAAAAATAGACTTCTTTTTAAGTCTACTGAGGTTAGTTTTGCTATTGACTAAATTTGACTTTTTTAGTTAAATCTACTCAGGAAGTCTACATTTTGTAGAGTTAATTTAAACTCTACTTTTCAAAATGTAGACTTTACCTTAAGTCTACTAATTATTAGCTTACATCATTCCATATATGACGTAACTTAATAAAAAGTATATTTTATTTAAAATCCACATTTCTGAAAAGTAGACTTACAAAGTAGATTTAACACAAAAAGTCAAAATTAGTCAGTTGCAAAACTAACCTCAGTAGACTTAAAAAGACCTCTACTTTTATAAATATATTGTAGATTTCTGAAGTAGACTATAAATTAAGTCTACTTCTGAAAGGTCAAACTTTAGTCAAATGCAAAACTAGGTCTTTTAAATGTAGGCTTAAACTTTGGTCAAATGAAAAACTAACCTTTTAGTAGATTTTATTTTAAGTCTACGTTTAGTAGACTTAAAATAAAGTCTATTATGACAATTTTAGTAAAACTCAAATTATAGCATATATATAATGTTTTTTTGTATTTTTTCCATGTGTGTTTACTCATTTACCTTCTGGTGTATAAATTTCACATGTTTATGTGTTATATTTATTGTTTACTAAATTTTTGATATAATTTAGGCATGTCGCTCATTCTGAGTAGACTTTATGTAAAGTCTATATTAAGTAGACTTTATGTAAAGTCTACATTAAGTAGAGTTTATGTAAAGTCTACATTATTAAGTAGACTTTATATAAAGTCTACTCTAATAATTATGTTAAAAATGAATTTATAGCATATGTATAAATTTTTTTCTTTTTGTATTTTTTCATGTGTGTTATTGCATCTGTATAAATATTACATGTTTATGTGATATACTGATAGTTTTAATAAAATTTTGAAATAATTTTGATAATTAACTCATTCTAAGTAGACTTCATTTGAAGTCTACATTGAGTAAACTTTAAATAAAGTCTACTATGATAATTTTGTTATAAATAAATTTATAGCATATGTGTAATGTTTTTTTTCTCATGTGTGTTTCTTTACTTCTGTATAAATTTTACATGTTTATCTATTTATGATTTAATAAATTTTTGAAATAAGTTGGATAATTTGCTATAGATTTCATTTGAAGTCTACACTGAGTAGACTTTAAATAAAGTCTACACTGAGTAGACTTTAAATAAAGTCTACTACTACGACTTTGTAATGCATGTAATGAAGTCAATCTTGTTAGCATGGGTTATCTTTGTTGACAAAGTTTTTTGTAGTCTTTTAGCATATGTATATTTCATGTGTAGTCTTTCTAGCAATTGAAATACTTTGTACTTGAAATACTTTTAATAATAGCTATAAGTGCTTCACATAGAAAGGATATATAGTTACAATATTTCACTAGGATATATGGTTACAATATTTCTTTAATGACAAAGCCATATTATAATATTAAGAGGTTAAATTTACAACAGTCTTATACTATAATTGAAATCCAAGCAACATTTTATATCTCTACAAACGATGTCTGCAAACAATGTCTACCAACTGATTTCTACAACCGATGTCTGCAATCTATGTCTGCAATCGATGTGTACAACCAATGTCTGCAACTGATATCTGCAACAAAAATTGAAATATTTCACAAGAAAACAAAAAAATCAATTATGTCATTAAGATTTACAAAAAAATCAACAAAAAAATAAAATGTTTCATAAATATTTACGAAAAACGAAATATTTCACTAATATTAATAGTAAAATTAACAAAACAAATTAACTAGAAAACATATCTATATAAGTTATTCATAAGAATATAAGAAAAAAAATTAATTTTTTCACTACCATTAACAAGAAAATTAACAAAAAATAAAATTTTTCACTAATATTATTAAAAAATGAAATATTTTAGATTTACCAACAAGAAAATGAACAAAATGATATATTTCACTAATATTAACAAAAAACGAATTTTAAAAAGACTATAGATAAGAAAAAAAAAGCTTATTCTAAAAAATAATGATAAAAAATTAAATATTTCATAGTAAAAAAAATGTTATACAACAAACCCAAAAAATTCAAATCCAACAAAGAAAATAAAAGAGATGAAATCTTTTACAATAAAACCAAATAAAAATTAAACCTTTCATACCTTGAAATTTGAATGATGTAGTTTACATGATCCAAGAACCACTATTCTTGGTTTCTCTTCTTCTTTCATTGGTCTTCCTTTGAGCAAATATAAAACAATGAACAATGAAACAAATTAGACTTCTAAAAAAAATAGCAAAGTAAGACAAATCTTACTTTTTATTTTTTCAAGTAACAAAACGTGAATCTCTTTAAATTTTGTAACATACAAAATAATTTGTTTGATTTTTTCCAGATCTTAGTAAGACAAAGAAGAAAAATTAAACTTTACCTAAAAAATGAAGATTGCAAATGAGAGAGAATGATAGAGGCTACAAATGAGAAAGAAAGATGGAGGCTACAAATGAAATTAGGGTTTCTTTCAGCTTTGTAAAACTACTTTTATACTTAGGCTAAATTGTAAGAGTAAATACAAGCCTAATGAGCTTAAATACGTGTAAGTAGACTTAATTTAAAGTCTACGCATAGTAGACTTCATATTAATTCTACACTAAGTAGAATTTATTTTAAGTCTACATTAAAATAGACTTTATATAAGTCTACACTAAGTAAATTTTCATTGATAATTATCTTTTGCATTAATATATTTTGTAGACTTTAAATAATAAAGTCTATATAAAAGCCAAAATTTAAAATGTAGACTTTAAATAAAGTCTAAGTAAAATCCAAAATTCAACATGTAAACATTAAATAAAGTTTACAAAGATTAAAATCCAATCCAAAATATATAATGAATTATATATTTAAGTAAATAAATTTTAATTTTAAAACATCCTAATTACTTATATTTTTAATTAACTAAATTAAACATCCTAATTGCTTATATTTTTAATTTTATTTTTAAAATAAAATTAATCACAAAGTAGACTTTATTTTTAAGTCTACCTTGTAGACTTCATATGTACTCTACCTTGTATACTTTACATGTAGTCTACATACGTCTAGATTTTAATTGTAGATTACCGAAGGTTAAAACTCTAATTGTGATATCTGTTTTTTTTGTTTGGTCATTAAAGAGAATATTGTAAATTTACTAGCCTTTTGAGTTAGTTTTGCATTTGACTCAAATGGAGGTTTACTTTTGTATTTCCAACTAAATTTTAGGTCATTTTAATCGAATCCTCCTAATTTAAATCTCTTGTTATATTAATCCGTTTTAGTTTAGAAATTATTGTAACAAATTTTTTAATAGAAAAACATTATGATATAATAAAATTATACTCATATGATATTTTTAGTTTATTTTGAGATAATACAAGAAAAATATTTGAGATAGTCTTCAATCACATATATAATAAATAATAACTGAAATTAATATCTATTTAACAAAATAAACAATCAGAATTTTTTCAGACTCATGATATAGTCCAAAAAACTAAGAAATCTTATTGAATTTAACAATTCATGTAAAACAAGAATATAATTTATAAAATTTATAAGGAGAGTTTTTCAAATAATCGTAGTTTGTATTCTTATTTTTTGTAATCTAGCATGTATAAAAAAATTTCTCTATATAATATGGTTTTTAGAAAGGGCTATTTTCAAAAATAACCTATTTTTGGGGGTCAATTGCAAATAACTCACATTTTTCTCTCTCCAAAATTTTCACCAAAATAACCTTGTGACTCTGTATATTTACAATCATGCCATTACTTTTTTACTTTTTTTAATTCCGAAAAATACTTGAAAAGACATAAATATTTGTGACAAACAATTTATTTACAACAATGTCATCTTCTTCTATATTTCTAACCACCATTAACAACCAAAAATGGGCTCTAAATGCTCACTAGCCTAACACAACATCACATTCTTCTACTCTCTCACCAATTTCATCCAAAAAACCTCTCTCATTTTCATTTCAAATTTTTATATCTACTTGTTTCTTCTTGTTTTCTGTGTTTTAGAATTAAAAATGATTGGATTTTGTCGGTGTAAGCTTGACTCAAAGTTCTGGACAGTAATTAAAGATAAACTCAATCTCAATCTAACTAATTACTATTTTTTCATTTTTTTGCAGAGGGTAGACTTTGTTTTAAGTCTACTTTGGTTGTAGACTTAAAATAAAGTCTACAAGTCAACATATGAGCTAGTTTTGCATTTGACCAATGTGTTGTAGACTTAAAACTAAGTCTACATTTTTCTATTTGTTGAGAAAAAAATTTGGATGTAGAAAGGTTAGTTTTGCGATTGACCAATATGTTGACTATCGAAGTAGACTTAGTTTTAAGTCTACATCAAAAGTCTACACAAAATTTTTAAAAGTAAACTTCTTTTTAAGTGTACTAAGGTTAGTTTTGCTATTGACTAAGTTTGAATTTTTTAGTCAAATCTACTCAAGAAGTCTACATTTTTAAAGTTAATTTAAAGTCTACGTTTCAAAATGTAGACTTTACCTTAAGTCTACTAATTATTAGCTTACGTCATTCCACATGTGACGTAACTAAATAAAAAAGTAAACTTTATTTAAAATCTACATTTCTGAAAAGTAGACTTCAATTAAAGTCTACATTTGTAGATTTACAAAGTAGATTTTACACAGAAAGTCAAAGTTAGTCAATTGCAAAACTAACCTCAGTAGACTTAAAAAGAAGTCTACTTTTATAAACATATTGTAAACTTCTGATGTAGACTGTAAATTAAGTCTACTTCTTCTGTAGACTGTAAATTAAGTCTAGTTCTGAAAAGTCAAACTTTGGTCAAATGCAAAACTAACCATTTTAAATATAGACTTAAAATAAAGTCTACTTCTGAAAAGTCAAACTTTGGTCAAATGCAAAACTAACCGTTTAGTAGACTTTATTTTAAGTCTACTATGACAATTTTAGTAAAACTCAAATGATAGCTTATGTATAATTTTTTTTGGTTGAATTTTTCTCATGTGTGTTTACTCATTTACCTTCATGTGTATAAATTTCACATGTTTATGTATTATATTTATGGTTTACTAAATTTTTGATATAATTTAGGCATTTAGCTCATTTTGAGTAGACTTAAAATAAAGTTTACATGTTGTAGACTTTAAATAAAGTCTATATGTTGTAGACTTTAAATAAAGTCTACTTTTTCAGCTTTTATAAAACTCAATTTATAGCATATATATAATGTTTTTTTTCCCATTTAATTTAGGTTGTTAACTCATTTTGAGTAGACGTCATTTGTTGTACAATTCATAAAATTTGTTCTTTAAGATAAATTGGTTATAAAAGAGATTCAAGGTTCATAATGAAAATGACTTTTAAATATACAAGGAAAGGTCATAAACCTAGTGATTGATTGTAGCATCGAGGATAAAATATTAAGTCCGGAGAACGTTTGGCTTTTGATTTTTCATAAGTAAATGATTGTAATCATTTAGGAATCAGCAAAGCATTAGAAACGACCAAATTACTGTCAAATTTTAACGCAACCATATGTTTGATTGATTGAAACACTACAAATTTTTTGCCGAACTCAAACATCTATAAACTAAAAAATTAAACTAAATACTTGTGTACATAAGAGCTAAAATATCCACNTCTGGACTTGTTTAGATCTTTTAAAATAGCCTACCAAAGCTCCAACATAACAGAATAAAGCCGGTCAAAAGCCCACACAAGAGCTAAAAAATGACTAATATCAAAAGGGTACTGATACTGCGAGCTTTAACCCTAAATCCTACTGCAAGTGCACAGCAAACGAAATAGTATTTAGGGATCGAATCCACGAAAACCAATTTATCACACTAACGATTGTATTATCTAACTAGAGCTAAGACGATAGATATTTTGATTGGAGCCAATTGTAACTAAGTAATATGATGTAAGACAATAACTAAAGGCATCAAGCTTAGGGAATTCATAAGGAAATCAGAGGTTAGAATGAGGAATCTGTTCAGGTTAGGTTCAATTCCATTCTCGACACATAAATAACGATTTACTAACCTACTCTCGCAGCGGTAGCCACTATGCTTAGATCCTAGAGATCCTAACTCTCGTTGTTTCTAGAAATCTAACCACACGGTATTAACAGTTCTGAAATGTCCACAACCCAACCTAGCATCAAATCTCGTTGGTAGTGAAGGTATTGCTTACCTAGAAAGGTTCTGGTTCTTATTAAGCTTATGGAATAATAAGTAACCTAAGATCATAGATTAGTTAGCTACTCTAACCTAAGCATTAACCAAGTTTCTAGGCTGAGAATCCATATTAAATCCTATTTGTTCCTCACCCTTATATCCCTTAAGATCCTTTGAATACCCTAAACTCGACTATAAACTACTCAGACATGGAAATAAAGAACAAGCAAGCCATTGTAAAGGAATTCATTAAAAACTGAAAATAGATAAGAATAGAGGTTTAGAGATTCTTCTCCAATGGTGTAGAGATCCAAAATCTTCTCTTCTAGGTTACAACAAAAGTTGTAACTTTCTGATCTCCACAAAACTATATAAAAACGTGTTTTAAACCTAATATACAAAGTAAACCGAACTGGTACAAAAATAAGAAAATCTGGTTTTTGCTTCGCAGGATCATTGATTGATCAATCCTTGGACTGCTCGATCGATCAATGCTTCTTCATTTGATCGTGAAGCTTCAAAGTCGTGCAAAGGATCATGCGTAATTTCTTCTTCAATAGCTCGATCGATATCAGAGTGCCCAGTCATGCAATGGATTGTGCGCACAAGATAGATGGATGGAGGTTGATCGTGTCAAACATGATAAGTCGATCAACAGATCGAGCGTAGTCTTCTCCTTTAAATATGTGGTCAATCGATCTTTGGTGTTGATCGATCAATCTGTGGTCTCGTAAGGGAAAATCTAGAGTTAAGCTCTAATCCTGCTTAGCATGTAAAATCCAAAGTATCCTTGCATTTTGTACCTGAAAGGACTCCGAAAACACAACAAAGACTAAAGAAAACATATGAATTAGTAAGTTATAAGTCGGTTATATTAGGTACTAAATAAATGTTTTCTTTGCTCTCATTAACTGAACTTCAATATTTTGTCGATTAGCTGCAAAAGAAAAGCGTTTTGATCAGTTAAAATCGTTGATCTAGTAGCTTGAATTAATCAACTAGACTCATCGTCAGCACTCAGCAGCGAGATCAATATCAACAAAGAACTATATTCAAGAGATCTTTTCTCCAAATTTATCAACAAAAACTCAATTAAAGAGAAAAAACTCACCAATCAGTGTAAATAGATGCAGATTTTAATGGAAAGGTGAAGATAAAATCTAACCTAGCTGAATCTCCTGCAACAAAAAGAAACCATTCTAAATCAACAATACAAAAAGCAAACACAAAAACGAAAGATGATGATAACTATGATGCAAAAGGAGATCCGATGTAACAAATATACACATGAAGTCTACATGACAACTCTACACACAAAGTTTACATGAAAACTCTACACATGAAGTCTACATGACAACTGTACACACAAATGCTACATGATAACTCTACACACAAAGTCTACATGACAACTCTACAAATAATAGACAAATTAAAATTATACAATGAGACTTTAGACATCTCAGACCACGGTAAACATGAGACAAAACTAAAATTTCTTACAAAAAATCAAAACTCAAATCTCAATTCTACTAATCTTACAACAACAAAAAGTAAAACTCAAATCTACTAATCTTAAAACAACAAATAACAAAACTTTAGAAATAATAACAAATCTAGGTTTGAAAGGAAGAAAGAAGAAGACAAATATGGGTTTCACATAATAAAGATGAATAAAAACAGAAAAAATCAGAGAGAATACAAAAAGAATAGCAATAAAAAACACAAGTCTGTGACCACAACCTGATTGTAAGTATTTTCCCACCGCCAAACAAAGGTTTCGAAAATGTAACCACCACCGTCGAACCTGAACATAGAGAAGAAGAAATTGTGAAAGAAGAAGAAACAAAAAGAAATAAGAGATGAAGAAGAAACAAAAAAACAGAGCAATGAGGAAGAAGAAATAATAAAACAAAGCAAAGAGGAAGAGTCACCAGAGAAGAGAAGAATGGCAGCGGTGTGCTTTAGTCGACGGTGGAACTCTGCCTGTGTTGGTCGGAATTGCTTTGGCGGTGGAGAAAAAATTATAGAGAGAAAATGATGGTGGCTATAAAAGATGGAGGCTCTTAGGATTTTTTACACACAACATTCATTTTATATGTAGGGTAAATTAGATGGTAGAATACTTGGTTTGGCAACAAATCAATTTAATTTGTACTCTAATTCGTTGTAGACTTAAATTATAAAATTTATATGAAGTCTACACTGAAGACTTTAAATAAAGTCTACACTCTAAACTTTAAATAAAGTCTACAATAAAGACTTAATTGCTTATATTCATTACCAATTCACAATGTCAAAAACTAGGGAATATGATATTTGCTAGTTTAACTTCATATAAAGTCTACACTAAGTAAATTTTTATTAATAATTATCTTTTGCATTAAATTGATTATATTTTGTAGACTTTAAATAAAGTCTACATAAAAACCAAAATTTAAAATGTAGACTTTAAATAAAATCTACGTAAAATCCAAAATTCAACATGTAATATTTAAATAATGTTTACAAAGATTAAAATCCAATTCAAAATATATGTTAAATTATATATTTAAGTAAATAAATTTAATTTTAAAATATCCTAATTAGTTATACTTTTAATTGAATAAATTAAACATTCTAATTGCTTATATTTTTATTTTTATTTTTAAAGAATAAAATTAATCACAAAGTAGACTTTATTTTAAGTCTACCTTGTAGACTTCATATGTACTCTACTTTGTAGACTTAACATGTTGTTTACATACGCGTAGACTTTAATTGTAAACTATCGAAGGTTAAAACTGTAATTGTGTTATCTGTCTTTTTTTTGTTCATTAAGTAGAATGTTGTATATTCACTAGACTTTTGAGTTAGTTTTGCATTTGACTCAAATGGGGGTCGACTTTTGTATTTCTATCCAAATTTTAGGTCATTTTAATCAAATCTCTTTTTAGAAATAATATGTTATTTATGTCTTGGATATCATTAGTTATCTTTCAATTTTCATATTCTGAAAAATTGTAAATCATATCTATAATTTGTTTGAAAACAAAACATTGTTAATCTATTAAGAATACATATATTTTAAAAATTATAATTTAAAAATTTATTAAAACCACTTATTATAACTTTGAAATAAATATAAATTCTAAAATTAACATTAATATGAAAAAGTACTAGAACGACTTCACATAATAATATAATATATATTTTAAAAAAATTTAAATGCTGACACAAATGAATATATTGTGTAGATATAATTGATAATATATAATAACAAAAATAAATACGGGTTTAAAAACTTAAATAAACGCAGATCTAATAAATAAAATGAATACGAGTTTAAAAATCTAAATAAATATGAATCTAAAAATTTAAATGACACGAGTTTAAAAAGTTTATATATACAAACTGTAATTTATCAAAATTTAAATCAACATAATTTAAAAAATATAATTCGTATACAACTAATATTATCATTACAAATTGGTTTTTAGTATATCAAATATTTATGAATTGATAAACTTAAAATATACAAATCAAATTATGAAAAACAATATCACATATAAACATTATAAATAAACTAAGATAATTACAAATGTATATTAATTTTTTACAAAAACATATCCCCGTACACGATACTTTAATTATATTTACATTTAGTTACTTCAAATTAATGTTCATAGATCTGAATAATTAAACTTAATTAACAATATATATATATATAGGTATATGTTATGTTATTTGTAAGTAAATATATTATATTGCTTTAATACGTTACAATGCTTGTTTTGAAACACGTGACACTCTCAGTCATTATCAAATCATTTTTATGTTTGATAAAGAATAAGTGCATAAATATTACTATATGTTTCTCTATATCTTCCCAACTATATACCTATCTTCTACGTTATATACATTGAGATTTGGACATGATTCATACGCATTCAATTGTAAGAAAGAGTTTTTTTATTCCTTCCAAGGCTTATTTTATTAATTATGACTATTGATTACAAAATATAGGTTTTAAGTTATAGTTTACAATATAACCTAATGTTTATAATAGAAAAGCCTAAATATGTCCAATTATGAAACTTCGAGAAGTAGATGTGTTTACTTCCTGTTTGGCCATCAGATTACACGTGGTCACTAGTTAAGAGTTTCAGTTTTGAGATGTTTCTCTATGTGTCGTTGTTTCCTACTTACTGGCATGTAAACTCCAGTCTTATCGGAAACCGTCACTCTACAGCAAGAATCTACATCTGCAAGTTCAAACTGTCGATTTCTCTTCCAATTCCTTGCTATGGTTGAATATCAAATAAACACCAGCGTTGAAAGCTACTTGCACAAACCATCCCAAGAACTTTCCATCAAAGAGTTATACTTCCAAAAGTTGAAAATCAGTACATGCTCTAAAAGTTACCAACAACCTTTGATGGAGAAATTGACAATCTGATACAAAAATCTGATTCAAAATCGAACTGATTGGTTGAAAGATCAAGATAGGCTTTATTGAAAGAAAACTAAAAAAAATCTAAAGAAGAAAAATGCAAATAGAAAACGCGGTGACACACCCAAAATTCAAATTTAAAAAAAAAACAAAAAAGGAGATAGAAAAATAAAATTAATGATAATTCACTCTCAAATGTCAAGTGAAGATCTAAACCAAGAACGGATGGTACGAAAAGAAAAAGAAAAAGAAGAGAAAAGAAGAAGAAAAATTAAAACAAGGAAGATGAGATATATAAACTCAAACACACAAAAACTAGAAACATAACCGACGAAATCAAACTCCAGAACATTATCAACAAAGCCGGAAGGTTTCATTCTTCATGGTGTCAAATAGCTAAGCTTCTTCTCTGAAAGATTGAAATTGGGAAGAGAAGAAAAAGCTAAGGAATCACCATGAAATCGAGAGGATAATAAAAAGTTTAGATTATAAATATATATTATGTTTTTTGTATAATATATATTATAAATATAAATATCTTAAAACTGAACAAAGACCGATTTTCTGTTTACTTTTCTCAAGAAAATACGGAAGACGGTAGAAAAATGATCACAAAAAAGAAAATGATGAAGTTCGTGAAGAAGAACAAATTCCTAGGCAGAGATTGGTCCTCTTTCGCAGGAAATTGCAAGATCATGAACAAAAACAAAGGTTAATACAGACTAAATCTTTTCAATATATTTTTTTTTCGGAAAAAAATAGAGAAGACACTATAAGAAAATACTCAAAATATGACCACTATAAATATAATAATTAAAAAATGGTTAAAACAACATTTTTGACATATTTTTGATCAGAATATCGTGGTCAAAAATTGTTCGTCAACTTTTCAATTTGGTCAGAAAATTATCAAAATATTTTGACCAAAAAATATGTTTGATCAAAATTTGGTTAAAATATTTTGAGTATTTACTGACCAAAAATCTATTTGATCAAAATTTGGAAAAAAATTTGTCATAAATTTTTTGAGCAATTTTTGGTCATAAGAAATGGTCATAATTTGACATGCTTTTTTGTGTAGTAGGAATAGACAAAAATAGAGAAAAATAAACAAAAATAGAGAGTCCAATTGTTCTATCAATGTAAGTTGAATTCTTTGGTGTTGCTTTTCATTTGATATAAATTTTGTTTGTGCTTAGCTTTTGTTTCATGAAGAATATTTTCTATATCTTAACCAAGATTTTTGTAATGGTTCTATATTTTCTCTTAGAATGTTAAGTAAAACTATATAAGAAAATGCCAAAAGAATTGTGTGACTGTGAAGAATCATTTAATGCAAAACATTTGTGATGAATTGCCATTCCAAGTTTTCTTTTTTCTTTATGCTCTAATCCAACTTATCAGTTATTACAATGTTTACGTCTTTCAATAAAGCATTGTGATCACTTGAACCCAACAGAGTAAAACATAAGATCATAGTTATGAAGAGAAATGACTTTCTAGCTACTTGATTAGCCACTTGATCTCCCTCTCTATTGGTAAACTTCACTGATAATTCCTCTGTAATGTTGCAGCAATTAGGGACTATCCATTGAACTGCTCCTTGTAAGGATTTCATTTCAATTTCCAACACTGTTCTAGTCTTAGGGAAAGCTTTTGGTCTCGAAACACCCATCTTGGACAACTCTTGTCTCCTTATTTACTCCAAGATCCATATAGTGTTACGGAAGATCCATTTCCTGGTTTAACATCGGTGGAAGAAAAGGAAGAAGCTAATGCATATTAACTTCTGTGAATACATAAGTCTTGTGTTACTTGTTCAAGAAGCAAGAGATATTGATGCAAAGTAGTTTCGTGAAGCTTACATGAAACAGAAAATCAATAGAAATACGGAAATAGCAAAAAAGTGTAATTTTCCATAACGCACAAAAAAACAAAAATGTTAAAAGTAACGTCGCCTTAAAAATTTAATAGGTTTCAAAGAGTTAAATAAATTAGGTTAAATGGAGACAATACAAAACAAAATGGCGAGAGGGAAGTGAAAGATAGCCACCATGACGAAAAGGAGCAAGAGGTCTAAGAAAAGAGACAATGACAACGACCTTTTTTGATAATTCCTTTGGCTTGAACATAGAGATACTCCTGAGATTACCGGCTAAGTCCATAGCCAGACTCAATTTCGTATCAAAAAACTGGTCATCCATAATCTGCAGCAAAGAATTCACCAATGACTAAGTCCTTGACTCGGCCACATCTACTTGCCGTCTACAACAACATAAACGTGGACTTGCTATTAGATTCATGGTCCCAGGAGGATCTATCTTCTAATCATCAAAGGGTAAGCATAGTATCATCTCATCCGGATGATTACATGAAGGCGTATAACTTTTCTGCACCCGTTCGCAGTTTGATTTGTCATCAAATTGATAATAAAGTGATGATTGGAAACCCTAGCACTGGCCAGTTCATAACTTTGCCCACAATAAAAATCAGGAGAAAAACTTTTTTCTCCTTTTTGGGGTATGATCCTGTGAATGATGTATACAAAGTATTGTGCATGACATATAACAGATGTGAATCTCAAGCTATGTCTGATACGGAACATCATGTTTTCACATTAGGACCTAAACAAAAGTGGAGGAAGATCGCATGCAAAAAACCCCATCTTCCTTTTCTTTGTACTAAAAGGATATGCATCGATGGGTTTGTATATTATTATACTTTCAACAAAGTTAAAGGATTTATAAACGGTTTCGATGTTACATCTGAAGACTTCCATGTCGTTGAGATACCTGAATATGATAATGTCCAGAGCCTAGAACTAGCTAACTACGGTGGGAAAATAGCTTTATTCCATATATATGGTGCTACACTGTTGTGTGGGTTCTAAAAGACCTCACGAAATAAGAATGGTCAAAAGTTACTCACTTGCTTCCTTCTTGGACAAATTTGGTTGGGACTATACCATTGAGGTTCAAGGGTACACTTAGTACATGCCAGCTTTTATTTGAACCGGCTTTGAGAATTTCTATTTACCCTTTCTTTCTTATCATTTATGATCTCAAGGAAGACAATGCCACAAAAATCGTGATTAAACCAATTGGAAAATATACTTATTGTATGCCTATCTATTTGGATCATGTAGAGAATCCTATTGTTCTATCAAATGTAAATTAAATCCTTTGATTTTGTTCTCTCATTTGATTTTCATTCTATGTTGGCTTAGCTTTTGTATTAGTTCTATATTTTCTCTTACAATCCTAAGAAAATCTGTATGTGTTAATGTCAGAAGAGTTGTGATCGATTTATATTTAAACGGGTAACCATTAAACTACAGAATTGTGATCGGTTTATAAACTAGTAACCATTAACCATTAAACTATAGTCAAATCGGATAGTTTTTACAAGAAATGTAACGTAATTGAAAAAATGTCGCTTAAACAATAAACTTACAAAAGAATATTAGATTGAACATGGAATTTAAAGTTAATTATAAATCTATTGTTTAACCAATAATATTCATAGTTTTATGTTCAATTAATTTTTTTTTAGTAAATTGGTGTTAAATCTGACCTTTTCCCTAACATAATTACATTATCACATCATCACATTGATTCTTATTGAAAGATTATGCATTTTTGTATACTATTATAAAGATATGACTTTTTTTTTGTTTGGTCGTGAAGATATGACCTTTTTTGTCACAACAAGATATCAATTTTATAAATTTCATTATTGTGAATAAGATGAATTGAATTATGAGCAATTAAATTTTTTATTTTTATAACAATGTGGTAAAGTTTGCAGCTTTATCCTCTACTTTTGAGACATCAATAAAACAGCTTTTATACCAGAAAAACCAAAACAGAGTCAATAACACAGAAAACGACAGATGGAGGAAACTTCAAGCGTGGCTTTGGTCATCGAGCCTTATGTCCATAAACCATACACATTCCAAGACATTCCAAAACAAGATTAAATTCTAAAAAGACAAACTTTAACAAAACCCTACAAAAAATTACAATAAACCCTACCATGATGGTGAAGTATACGGCGAAACTGATGAAGAAGAAGAACCACAACCATCTTTGTTGGATTCGTTAGAAGAAGTTTCAACTTCCTTAAGTGAAACAGAGCATGCCATTTCAGGAAGATCTTTCATTGGTGTCAATGTTGGCGTTGAATCTTCTTCGAGTATATTGTCACTGTCTTCTTCACCGGAAGAAGAATTATCTCCGGTCTCAAGATGTGATGGTGATGACTGAGGGGTTTCAAACGGTGTTGTTGATTCGTTTGAGTAAATTGGGTTGGTAATGTAGATGAAATCATCAACAGAAGCTGTGGATTTAGAATCATTAACAATGGGTTCATGAATCAGATCAAGAGAAGGATTAGAGAGATGGGTTTTGGTTGGAGTTTTTATAACGCCTGTGTAAAGAGGATTTGTTGAAGAATCAATGTGAGATGGAGAAGTGTCTTCATTTGTGGTGGAAATGACTTGATTGAGGGTTGTTGTGGTGGGCGTTGCAGCGGCGGAGATAGTGGTGATAGGGAGGGTAAGAGAGTGATTACGACGACGGCGAAATAAGAGAGAACAGTATAGTTCAGCTAGTAGAACTAAGACTAAGCTTAAAACCATGACTAAGCTCACTACCATCACCATTGTAGCTGCCATTATCACCTTTGACGAGCTATTCATCTTTTAACTCTGTGTGTGGCTCTCTGAGTCTCTGTGTGTGTCTGTGTGCAGAACATAGAGGAAGACAGGAGTGATTAGTTTTGTAAGAAGCAGTACTTTTGTGAGTGTTTTTTGGCGGGAAAATGTGTTTTTTTTTGGCTTTTTCAGAGTCAGAGTGAGGATTGGGTACGAGGAACACGAGGTTCTCTGTTTTACGAGCTTGGAAGTTAATTAAAAGAAAAACAATTTACTCACTGAGAGAAGAAGGATAGTACTGTAATTTTAGTCAGTGAATTAAAGATGAAGCTTAACACTTATAAATAATGATACGTAACATATGTGTTGCATTGGCCAAGAAGCTCGAAGTGATCATACACTGATTCCAACTTGCTCTTGCATCATTCTGGTTTTGAAGAGTGTTATTGTAATCTCAAATTATAACTTACTTTTACATTTATAGAACAATATTCTCTTCCTGCATATAAATTAACTGATTCACATTCTTTTCTAGTGAATTTCAAAATAGCGGCCACAACAGTAGTAGAATCAGTAACAAAACGACACAATAACCTCACTGATTGAGAATGAGAACTAGCTTTACGGTGTTATGTAGGTGCAGCAGCTTTAAAGTCCAGATTCAAACATTTGTATTCAATGTTAGAAACTAGCACAAGCTATGTCATCGCCAACCTTTGATCTCTGTTCACAACATTTACTAGAGAACCTATAAGAACACCATCACCAACCTTGTCCTATAAATAGCTTCTGAGGATAACACTGGCCACCAAAACGTTCATTCCAGTGAGCATAAGTCCAACGCAAAATTGGAGACCAATCGTCTGCGGTTAACAATGGAAACTCTAATCTCTTTTAGTACATTTTGGCCTATAGTACTGAGCATTATTAATAAGTATGACTAGAACAAGCAGCATAATAACCTTATTTTTGGTGTTTCTTCAAGTTCTGTAGCATCATAGCTCGGGTTTTGCCATCCGGTTCTAAACCTAACTCTTTCATTTTGATATACAGCTCCTTTGCAAGTTTGAACTCGCGTCTTAGACACAACCCATGTACTGCTGCGTTGTAGAGAGACACATTGGGTTCTACTTTCTGTTCTCAAGAAAACAAAAAAACATCAGAACAATCTCTTAAATGCAGACACATCTGAGTGACAAACTTTGGAAAAACTCCTACCTTTAGGATATCTTTAACCTCATCCCATAGAGAACCCCAAATGCAGCTCCTTACAAGAGACAGATAGGTAAATGTGTCTGGCTTACAATCCATGTGAACCATATGCTCATATACTTGCAATGCAACTCTCGGTTTCCTTGATTTCTCGCAAGCACTTATCACCAGATTGTATGATGAAGTTGAAATTGTTAATCCCGAACATTCCATCTCATACAAAAGCTTTACAGCTTTCTCCCAATAACCAAGCTTTTGGCATGACACCATAGCTGTGTTGTACAAATACTCATTCAGACAACACAGTTTTTCGCATCTTATCATATCAAACAGCTGAAGAACATCTGCATATCGATTCGCTTTGTATAAAGCCATGAGCAATGCATTCCATGTGTACTCGTCAGGATTATGCCCCAAAGATTTTGCGACACTGTAAACCATAAACATCAATCCGACTTTGCCTGCCTTTCCAAGTGAATTTATCAAAGTATTGCACGCAACAAGATTAGGCTTCATCCCTTTTTTTAACATACTCTGAAAAATTTCTAGGGCCAGATCCCATTTTTCTTCCTTTGTACATGCGTTTATCATTGCGTACATTGCATCCTCTCTTGGAGATATCTTGTTCTTAATCATCTCATCATATGCATCAAGGGCCAATTCGCTTCTTCCACACCGAACGAAAATGCTAACAAGCAGAGAATATGTAATACCTGTCCCAATTGTACCATCATCTTTCATAACTCTCCATATTCTCTCTGCCTCATACACGTTATTTATCCGTCCACATAGAGATATCACTGTGTTATATAGAATCACGTCGAAATGATTCTTGTACTTCGGTTCCCTTTCAAGCTTTCTGAACATTCTTAGTGCAGAATCACAACCTTTAACCTCTGCAACAGCTTTTAACACCAAGCTATATGTGTGTCCTGTGACATTCTCCTTTCTCCTCATGAACTCAAAAATGAGAAAGGCTTTCTGTAGATATCCATTTCTCAAGAGGCATGAGAGAAACGAGTTACAGGCATGAGCGTTGGGTTGTAAACCCAAGAATCTCATAGAATCAAACAACTCTAACGCACTTCTGACTTTATCTAACCTGCTAAGTTTCAGAAGTCTTTTTGATAAAATCTCTTCGTTCCTCTCCTCTAGAAAATGTATCCTATTCCTAGTTGCTGCAGGCTTATCTTTTAACTCATTTTCAACCAATAATTCGAGAAGATTTCCTGATTTCTGCTCGAAGCTACTAATCTCTTTCCCTGTGTCTCTCAATCCATGTTCATGTTCAGCCTCCAATTCTGAACCAAAAACCATATTTTCACCATTGAATGATGTGTCTGATACACTACTCACTTTCTTATAACACATTGTTGGTGTTGCCAAAGAAAAAAACTCCATTTTTACACCTAGACGCCTTCGTTTCGGCTTCATGGTTAATGCAAAGTCCAACGAGTGATTCAAGTACCAATATCCACAGACCAATTGATTCGATGTAGTATTGATGGATACATGACTCCACAAGACATCTCCCATGTGTTGAGAGATACAATGGACACAAAACGCAGCAATCTACACCTCGAAGTTTAACACACGAGCAGAGAGAACATACTCTTTCAGCATAATTCAGAAAAAGAATACGAAGAGAGCTGAGAGCCCATTTCCAATCCGGCAAAAAAATTGAGAACTTTACTGAAATTTTCTGCACAAACTGAAGAATTCAAGAATTATAATTACCCACTTAAGTCTAAGCAAACAAACCCTAGAACAGCTAAGTAAATAACTAGTACCCAAGAGAACAATTAGGCATGAAACCGGACCAGAGTTGTTGATTGATGAAGCAATGCCTGTTCTGGGGATGAGGAGTGTGCAAAGAAGAACACAACGACGTAGTTTTGTACTTTGAAAAGAGAAAACAAATAAACAATCCCACACATAAAGCTTATAAACGCAGCCGTTTAGAAGTAGTTGAAAACACCTTAAAGCCGTGCACTTTTGTAGAGTACGAGTAGAGAATCGATTTCTCTATCAAGCAAAAATGGGTAAAGATTGTAGCTTTATGTTTGCAATTGTCTCTGTGATTTTGTAATTTCCGCTTGATCAAGGTTAATGAAATTGCAGATGAAGGAAGAGAAGAGTTAGAGAAGAAGAAAGATGAAGAAAGAGAAGTGAAGGAAGGAGTAGCATCAATAGCTTTGTTGCCATGTGGTTCTATCTCCGGCCATTTTGTTCATATGCCTCACTCCATTTGTTATGGCCTTCATGGAATTGGTAATTTCACTCTTTCATTGTAAACAAAAACAAAAACAAAAAGTCTTTTTTGTTTGTTGGGTTTGATTTTGTTGTGCAAATTGTCCATTTAGCTTCGATTTGATGGAAATTTTTGGTCCTCAAGCATATGAATGAGTCAGATTAGAGACTTTACTCTTGTACGAGTTACATCTATTGATACTAGAAATGGTGAAACATAGTTTAACATGATAGCTTGACTGAACTGTCCTGCATTTTGGTGTATTACTGATATTTCTTGTTTCTCTCTTTTCATAAGAGTTGGCTTGTGAGACTGAGTGTAGCCGCGGTGAGGATTATCGGTTGATCAAACTCACAATCATAGACTTCAATGTATGAATATCTGTAACAACTTACTACATCTAAATCTTTTAAACCATGATATTGATTTCGTTCCTTGTATTCTTTATGGTGAAAAAGAGTAAGAAGGAACAAACAATTGTAGTGGAATGCAAAGGTCACGATGCTGCTCGACTCAATGATGTCGAGCATGCTCATGGGTAAGTTGTCCTTATCTAGCATCTGGAGAGGGGAAATTATTAAAACATATAGCTTTTTTTCAGAGAAAACATTCAAATGAGTTGAATCTAAAAACACTCTTGTGTGATTTTTTTACTGTCTTATGCTTAATGAATATATGACTACTTCGTCCTTGAAAAGGTGGGAAGAAGATGTGATAGGATTAGTTGAACAAAAACACGGGAAGAAGAAAGTATCTGTATCGTTTGAGTGTGAGACTTTGAAGGCAGATAAAGCAGCAGAGGACCATATCAGACAGTTTATGCCCAAATTAGCTGGACTCGATGCCGTCAGTATGTAGAACCAACAATTCCTTCTTGTGCCATCTCATTACATTGTTGTTTCTTGTCTTGTTGTATCAACAAATTGTTTTCGGAATTTTGTAGTTAACATTGGACCAATGAAGATTTCTGGGCTTGATTTTGCTGCAGTGGAAGAGGATCACAACTAAGACAGCTCTTTGAGTCTTTGTTTCATATCACCGGTTAATTTGACCAATGGCGTGACCTTTACAAGGAGAGTCAAATTAATGTTAACTAAGTTACATTGATGCTCTTTCTGTTCTTGGTTTCTTTGTGACTGATTTTAGAGGTTTGGTTTGTTTGATGTGTGTGTACTCATTGGCTCTTTAAGATGAAGTAATCTTAATTATATATACACAGTGCCTAATAACATTGCGTAAACTTTCTACACACAAATCTTATTACGACAAACGTCTGAGAAATCCTCAAATAGGTTCCTGAAAAAGCCCTTACAACGCATGTACATGTCTATTGACCAACTTCAATAGAGCAACAATGCAATCCAAAGCTACATATAAAAAAGTTGGTAATTACGAAATCATAATACTTACAATCTCTTGGAAAGACCAATCTTGGATCCAAGTTGTTGCAGAAATGTCGTCGAATAGATGGTGTCGATGAATGGGAAGTTTCTGAGAGAAACCTTTGAAATGTCATGTGACAATCTCTCTAACAAGCCAGTCAAGACAAGGATAGGCAAAGTAGAGGATGAGAAAGGATGGTAAAGCCAATAAGAGAGTAACTAGAATGTACATCACCAATATGGCTGCACTGGTCGGTATTGCGTAGAGTATTATCAACAGAAATATGACAACCAATGGGAATTTTGCTGTCAATTGGACAAAGAAGACCAGAGACTTTCTCAGTGAAGTTTGTATGTTGTCCCTTGGAATGCGATGATTATGATCTAAACCGGATGGTTCAGGTTGAGTGTGATGATGGCGATGGTGGAGACTTGAGGAGGTTTCCCTTGTATGGTCATTGCTTCCATCGGTTTGAACTCTACCTGGAGAATTGCGTCTTTCACCATTCATCCTCTCGACCATCCAAAGCACAAAGTAGTTCTTGTTAGGGAATCTGAGGGTTCCTCTGAAGACAAGACGGAAAGACAATAGGTTGCACCACGGACATGAAATGAAGAGAGGAAGCTGAACCGGGTGAGTTGGTAATTTCACAATAGCCCACTGAAGTCCTAAAATGCAGTTTTTGCACATAGTGTGGCCACACCATAGCACGTATGGAACGTTTTCGACAATGTTGAATGATTCAAAACAAATAGGACATTCCAAACCTTCGTCTTTGCTGCCTACAGAAGATGCATCATCATCAGAACAATCCGTATGAGCATGGACTGGTTTTCTTGTTTCGTTTTTCGGTCCAATGTTCCCAGTAAGATAAGTCGATGCTAAATTCCACATTCTAGTATTAGGAATGGATAACATGAATGCCTTGTTTGCTCTGATAATACCTAACTCTGATCTTCATGGAGCTGAGGAAACAAAATCAAAAGGCTGCATATATCAGATTATAACAATAGCGTCAATAGTTACATACCGAATAAGAAACACAATCAATTCTATGGCGGAATCAACTAATAAGACCCAGATTTAGAGCTACACTGAGCAACACAAATGAGTAGGCAAGACATATATAGTAAGGTCTTCAATTCCATTGCTCAGAATTGAGATCAATAGATTTGTGTTAGACCTCAAGCCCGATCACCGGACCTATCTCCGCATTCAATACAACTCCTTCTCCTTTATCTTTGAGCTAAATCTACTAAAGGATATATATTTATCAAAATCAGAATCATTGTTGAATCAAACCCTAAATCACAATCACGAATCAAAAGAGAATGAAACCGAAGACATAAAGTTGAAAGGAGCAATCAATAGCTACAATAATCGAACCCAAAAAGATACGGTAATAGATAAAGATCGTACCGATTCGAATCTGCGCCAAGCTTTATCAATCTCTTACCCTTTCTATAATTGTTTCGTTTTGTTTTCGTACGTTAAAGAAAAAATGCTCGATTTTTCCGGCTGTGACCCAAATTTTCTTGGTAGTTCTGCAAACGACGTCGTTCTTTCAGTAATATACCCAATTTTTGTTTTTTTTTTGTTCATAGGCATATTTGCTAAATTTGTAAGTCGACATTAGAGATATTAAAATGGGCTTTCAACTCACAAGGTACCCAAAACCCATAAATTATTACAGGTTTAGAAACTTATTTTTAGTACTAGAAAAAAACTGGTCACAAAACAGGTAGGAATTTGTGAGTATAAAGTCCTATTTAGGTTTATCATATTAGGTAATGAATATCTGTTGGGTACTATATAAATTTAATAAAAATTTAAGAAAAAAAAACCTAAAAGTCCAAAACTTTGCATTTTAACTTTCTTTATCCTATGACCAAAAAACAAATTTTTCTTTTCCAGTTCGACATCGCCGCTATTATCAACAAAGTTGGTCTAAACTTTCTCTTTTTTTCCTCGTTTTATGGTTTAATTCTAGTTGATTTGGGGTGGGTTTATCTCTCTTTACACTGCTAGCTAAAGTTCGAACCATCTTTGAAATATAACAGAGGCAATGTCATGATTGTGATAGCGAAAATTTGAGGCTCTGCTTTGAATTAATTGGTCAATCTGAGAGAGCAGGAAAAAGCAATCAAAGCAGATATAGTCTCTTGATTCAGCAACAAGACTGCAGAGAGGACATTTGGTTGTAACTGGTAATGGGGTTTAGAGAAGAAGGTGTTTACTATGACATTGGATAATGCTACTAGTAATGATAGTACGCAAAGAATTCTAATATGTCGCCTTCAGATGATTAGTGGTGGTGGGTTTTTGTCTGATAGAAAATTCTGTCATGTGAGATGTTGTGCGCATATATTGAATCTGATTGTAAAGGAAGGATTGCTACTAGCTGTTGATCTTCTAGAAGATAAAAGAGACAGTTTTAAGTCTGTCAAAGCATCACCTTCAAGAAAAGACTCATTAGCAGCCTGTATTGAAAGTGTATGGATCAGAAGTGAAGCTGGATTGTCATTAGATGTACCTACACGTTGGAATTTCACTTATGATATGCTTGCTAAAGCTTTGAAGTTTCGTAGGGCATTTGTCACCTTGAAACAGTGTAATTGAAATTACAAGTCATTGCCTTCAGAGGATGAATGGGATCTTGGTAAGAGAATTTGTGATCTATTGAAGCCTTTCAGTGTGATTACTACATATTTTTCTGGGATCAAATATCCAACACCTAATGTGTATTTTCTACAAGTGTGGAAAATTGAGTGTTTGTTGAAGAAATATGCTGATTGTGGTGATGGTAGAGTGGTATTTATGGTTAAGGGTATGCAGTCTAAGTTTGCTAAGTATTGGGATGAGTACAGTATTATTTTAGCTATGGGAGCCATTCTGGATCCAAGGTTAAAACTGTAGATCTTCAAATCTACTTATGACAAGGTGGATCCGAGTACTTCAGAGGAAAAACTTGCTATAGTAAAGCAAAACTTGAAGGATCTTTATGAAGAGTATCAGACCAAGACTTTGACTTATTCTACTTTCACCAAAATCCCAACTCTTGATGAACTTCTTACTTAGTCGCTTGGTTGGCGGCTATTAAATCATGTATGGCTATACATGCACCCGATGAAGCTACAGAGCAAGTTCTGCTGATTGATCCGCAAAACTGAGAATACGACGATGTCTGTAATAATGTTGTCGATGAGGAACGTGACGAATTTAATGAAAGTGATGATCAAGGTAGTGGAGAAGATAGTAATGATGAAGGATCTGAATGATTGTATGATAATGTTTTGAAATGTATTAAATAATGTATTACTGAACTTATTATTCGTCAAATGGAACATAAATTCAAAATATTATAAATTAATTTTAAATTTCAAACATTCTTTACATTTAATAAAATTTAAACATTTTATAAATTTTAAACTAAATCAAAATTTAATAAAATTAATTTAATTCTCGTAAAATCGTTGTAAGTGTTAGACGTCGTAACGATGTCGTAATGTTACAACAATTTTATGACAAAAACCAATTTTTCATCATAAAATCGTTGTAACTTTACGACGTTGTTACGACATCTAGTGTTTACAACGATTTTACGAGGAATAAATTAATTTTATAAATTTTATCAATTTAAATTTATAACATTTCTAAAAATTTAAAATAATCTTTAAATTTTATAAACTTTCTCTTTTTTACAACACATTTGTCCATCTACAATGAATTTCGATTATGTAAACCCGCAAATATAAGTTTGGTTTCTCTAATTCAAGTTCGATTTGCTTTGATTAAGTTTGGTGTGTTCTGATTAAGTTCCGTTTGTTGAGATTATAAGAACTTTTACAAATCGACATTATAATTTTAACAAAGTCATCGTAAAAGCGTTGACAACTTTACTACGCGTTTACGATTCAACCCTATATCCTAAACCCTAAACCATATCTCGGTTTACAACGATATTTCGGTTTTTCAGTTTAGGGTTTGTCGTTGTTAAAATTATAATGTCGATTTGTAGAAATTCTTATAAATCAGTTTAATCATATTATTTTTCGAACTTCTTATTAGAATTTGAACATATACTAAGAATTAGAATTTGAACTTATAAGAACTAATAATAAAATTCAAACTTATACGAATTAGAATTTCAACAAATAAAACTAAACTTATAATTTCGATAAACCAAACTTAATCAGAAGATACCAAACTTAATCAAAGCAAACCAAACAAAAATTAGACAAACCAAACTCATAATTTGTAGGTTTACGTAACTGAAAATTTGTGTAAACGCATTGTAAAGTAACCAACGGGTTATTTCGAACACGTCTTTTATAACGCGTTTACATCAATTTCGATGTAAACACATTGCAAAAAACGCATTTTTCGTAAACGTGTTATCACGTGGCAACGCGTTTACGAAAAAAGTCTTTTGCAATGCGTTTACATCGAACTCAATGAAAACGTGTTGTAAAAGATGCTTTCGTTGTAAACATGTTGTGGAATATACAACGTGTTTATGACGCAACTAAAATCCTATATATATTCAGCGAGAATCCCATTTCAGTTGCCACGTCCTCATTCTCTCTACAAATTCTCTAAGGTACTCTCTACCTTCTCTCTACTTTTTAACTTTAATTTTATTGATTAGGATATATGGAATTAGGATTGATGGAACTAGGATTGATGAAATTCAGAAATTAAGATGGAATTAAGATTTTTTTTGTTATTATAGATAATTAATAGATTTATTTTTGGTTATAATGCAAATATGTCTATGGCTCCCCGTAAGCATACACGACAAGTTCAGTACAATGATATCATTCAGGGCATGTATTTGTCATCGGGCTTTTCTGGAGCATCGACTTCTTCGGCGACACCCAATACACAGTCCCAAACTGTCCCAGCTCACTCACATTCACTACCAAAGCAGCAATCGGATGAGCCCTTCGTAAAAGATTTCAAGAAAGAAAGAGATTTTACAGATTAAAGAGATTGAGGAGAGTTTGAGAGAGTTTCGGAAGAGAGAGAGAGAGAGAGTTGTAGAACCGAGAGAGATTATGAAGAGAGAGATTATGAAGAGAGAGATTTTATTTTCTCTTGATTTACAATAAGTAACAAGATCACCTATATATACACGTGATCAGTTCTACGGTTTACATACAAGAAACGAATGAAATAATACAATACACACTAAAGGATGTGACTCTTCTATAAGAAGAAAGATTCGGCTTTCACCAATCCAAATGGTGAAAGTGACAGCACCTAACGGTTGTCTTCTAATTCCTATGCCCACATGTGACTTTGACCACCTCCAAACGGTCGGATTTGAGTTGATTGTAAAGTGTGTTTGGATACACACATTATTTTAAATGTAACTAAACACATTCCTCCTTTGGTTACGTGTGAGTCTTACTTGTGGTTCAAGTAAAGCTTCCTTGACTCACACTTAACCTATTTATCTTAATACTCCATCTAAAGCTTGAATCCATAACATTATTGTTTAGGGATCAAGCTTGAAGGTTGTAACTCCCACCTCATTAAAAACTCCTTAGTGGAAAACCCAATTGGGACAAAACCGACTAAAGCCAAAAAGAATATGGATCATTGTCACGGTTTCGGCATCTCCATTAGCCCAAGTTTTGAATATATGAATTCACACACCTTTGTGCTTGCTGCCTTGGTGAAAATGTTGGTCAGTTGATGATATACGGTGTTTTTATCGGTTTCTAACCATTATTTCCATGGTTTTATTGAGTCAAACTAGTTGTTTTAGAGTCTTTTATTCCTTTATTGAGTCTTTTCAGGTTATAGG
>OVBA01001705.1:17095-40476 GCA_900406435.1 Lepidium aucheri | reverse complement strand
TTTAGGTTGTTAACTTTCCAGAAGTTTGTTAAGAACCAGAACTAGATTAGAAGAGCAATTCCTTCACTACCAATGAGAGTTGATGCTAGGTTGGATTGTGGGTAATTGAACCTGAACTGTAAAGCCTATTTGTAATCTGAAACCAATGAGAGTTAGGATCTTTAGATTATTAGTAGAGGGATAGATTCAACGAGAGTTGGTTTATCTTTATTTATGTTGAAGCCGAGAATATGATCAGACTAGTTCCTGAATAGTTTCCCTGACAAGAGTTCTAACTCCTGAATGCATACCCGATATCTGATTGCTTTAGTTATTTGATTACATTCGCGTTTAAATTGTTAGCATAAACTTCTCTGATTTTGATTGATATAGCTTGTGATCTGATAGAAGTTGAAAGTGTGATCTGGTTCTCTGAGGAATTCGACCCCTAAATACTATTATGTTTGCTGTGCACTTGCAGTAGGATATAGGGTTGTATCATCCTGCAAGGAGCAAACTCTTCCTAACCTCTCCCTTTAAAACTTCTTGTTCCCTATGAATAGTTTTTTTGGAACGTGAAGGGGATGAATGACCCAAATAAACATCAGATAATCTCTTCTTGGCTGTGTAGTTGCTACATCCAATTCGGAGCTTTCTTAGAGACTTATGTTCAAGAACCCAATAAAGATAGAATTCTTTCTTCGGTTTTCCCAGACCATCTTTGCATCACTAACTATGCATATGCCTCACTTGGAAAGATTTGGTTGGTTTACATGCCAAATATTCAAATAGATATCATTGACTTTATGGCTTAATCCATAATAGCTCATATCAATATGGAAGATCTTCCTACCTTTGTTTGTACATATATTTACGTATCTAACTTCCAACAAGAAAAAGAGCATCTTTGGAGCCACTTAAGACTTGTGGAAACAACTTATCATCTCTCAAATTTCTATGGATGGTTGATGGTGATTTTAACAAAATCACTGCTCCCTATGAAACTCAAACATGGCGGTCACACACTCTTCTCCCAATATGCTAGCTTTTGTAAATTGTCTCTCGTATCTTGACTTATTTGACATCTTGTTCCAAGGTCCCTCATTCTCATGGTCAAATCTTCAAGAGGGGAATCATATAGCTAAAAGTTGGACCGATACCTTATAAATGAAGCTTGGCTCCTCTCCTTCCCGACTTGTCATGCTCTAATTGAATCCCCTGAGATTTCAGATCATACCCCATGCTTCATCAAATTATAGCCACCTCTAACCCCCTTTGAAACCAAACCCTTTCAATTATTTAACCACATAACCTAACTTCCTAACTACCTGGATATCGTAAATTGGGCTTGGCCATTGGTGGGTTTTGAAGTATGCACTCTCGTTGCTTCTTGTTTCAAACTGAATAGATTAAAGAGGCCTGACAAATCTCTTGTTAAATCTAAATATAGAGACATAGAGGGAAAATTTTTGGAAGCTAACAATAATTTGAAAATCTTATAGGTCCAAGCTCTCACTTCACCCACTTAGGAGAACTTCCATTTATAATATGAAGCTTTAAACCGATGGAGCCACCTTAGAAAGATAGAGGAAAGCTCTCTTAAGTAACGATCTCAAATCCATTGGCTTGCAAAAGTAGAGAAGAATTTAACATACTTTCATAGAACAATGGCAGCTAGTAATGCAGAAAATCAGATCAGGTACATTACTAAAGAGGATGGATCCAAAGTTTCTTCCTTGTAGGAAATTTACCACGAAGAAGATCTTTACTTCTCCAGAATATTAGATGCACATCCAGACCCCTTGAATTTAAATCTATCATCTATCCTGGCTTTGCTCTCTTCTGTCACCATTTCTGATTCACACTATAACTCCCTCTTTAGACTTCTGTCACCTAAAGACATCAAAGCTCCCCTTTTCTCAATGCCAAACAAAAAAATGCCATGACTTGATGGTTTTACCTTCGAGTTCTTCAAATACGTTTGGGGTATTATTGGAGCAGAATTTTCTTCAGCCATCTCGCACTTCTTCAATTCTTCAGTTATCTGTGAAACTGTTAATTCCACTATGTTTATCCTCATTCCTAAGAAGCCAGGCGCAGACTCCTTCAAAGTTTTCATACCCATTTCATGTTGCACCACCTCATACAAGGTAATTTCCCATTTGTTGGTTGACATGATAAAACCTTTGCTTGGAGATTTGATCATACCAAATTAAATGACATTCGTCAAGGACAGATTGATCATAGAAAATATTCTCCTTGCTTCTGAGGTATTGTCGCGCCTCTAGGAAAAAAAACATCACCATGAAAGTGGATATTAGGAAAGCTTTTGACTCGGTTAGATGGGACTTTATTCTTATGGCTTTCTCCTCACTAGGTTTCCCATAACCCTTCATTGGTTGGGTATCCGCTTGTATTTGTTTACCGCTATTTTTGGTTAAGATAAATAGTACAATTGTTGGCATATTTAAAGGTCGAAAAGGACTCTAACAAGGCGATCAGCTTTTGCCTATACTCTTTATAATATGCATAAACTTCTTATCCAGAATGCTTGATGTAGCTGAAGCTAGACACCATTCTCTTCCCACAAAAAATATGGAGATATCAGCTTGACACATCTCTATTTTGGTGATGATCTCCTCATTTTTATGGACAACACCATACACTCAACAGAACGGGTTTTGGTAGTTTTAAAAGAGTTTAAGGAGCTCTCAGGTTTGGTAGTCAACTTATCAAAGACAAGCATGTGTACCTCGGATTTTTTGGAATCACAAGTAGTTGAACTAGCAGCTCTACTCGGTATCTCTATGTCCTTGCTTCCAGTCCGATACTTATGATTTCCTTTGTCTTCAAGAAAGATCTCTGCATCAGCATTTGAACTACTAATCTCCAAGCTCAAAGCCAAGGTTCAATTTTGGATAATCAAGCACCTCTCATATGCTTGCAAACTTCAACTCCTAAAATTTGTCAAAACTGGAATCATTAGTTACTAGAACTCGACGTTCTTTCTTTCCAAATCAGTCATTTGTTCTATTGATTCCATAATCTCTACTTTTATATGGAATCATGACACAAAAAACCATCACGGAGCGAATGTGACAATGGCTTCGATCATGAAACATTTGGAAGAAGGAGGATTGGGCCTGGAAAGTTGGAACTCATGGAACACAGTCTGTGATTAAAAGCTAATTTGGATGATCTTTTACAGGAAAAAAGTCTCTTTTGGTTGCGTGGATCAAATCAAAGTACTTATTGAGAAAAATTCTGGGAGCTTAAGCTCACTTCAAATTATCCATGGGCCTTTCGCAGAATCCATAAGCTTTGGTCGTTAGCTCGCAGGTTCATCAAAACAAAGATTGGTGATAGCCGTTCTACACATTTCTGGTCGGACAATTGGAGTTCTATAGGACCTCTCTTTCAATACTTAGGAAAAAATGGACCAAGAGACTTGGTGTTGATGCGAGATTTAGCACAACAGATTTTTCTTTGAATTAATGTCTTATTACATTCGTCTTTCCTGTGTTTGTCAAACTTATTTACGAACGTGGGTCGGACATTCTCGTGTTAGGATCTTTTGACTTCAATTATACGAATGTTTGTTCGGATTTTCTCTTAATTGATATTTGTGTCTTATTCTTCAGTTCCTGTATGCTTGTTTCTCCTTCTTTCCCCCTTGTTCTTCAATCCTCCCCTCTATTTATAGATTGATCAATGGTGGTTTGAAGTTTGTCAATGAACTACATGTGTCATACCTAGTTACATGTGTCGTTACGCATGTTTCCTTACAGTGCATGTAAGCCAAGTGTTTCACTTGTTGTTGTCTGTTAGACAGGTGGATAACAGATGTCATCTTATGCAGGTCATAATTTAGAGCTTGTGTTATTAAGCTGAGCTTGTGTTGTTAATGGTTTTTCTAGTGGGTTATACTTATATCAGCCCATATTTCCCAACGGGCCTTCTAATAGGCCGTGCTGATATTGGCCCATACACTTGGGCATACCTATATCTATTCGGATGCCTCAACTCTTCTTAGATGACACTTGGCAAATACCATAGCCTCGATCAGATTCCTCTCTCTCTCGCTTTCTCCTGTCAACTACCTTTCGACCATTAAACTAACACCTAATGTTTCTGATCTACATTGTTTGACCAAGCCGGACTCGAGGCTTCCAAATTCTCCACACAGTTGATCCTTGAATATATCCAAGTACCTGGTCCTAAAATTTTGTGGTCCCTTTAGGTTTGGCATAAACAAAGAATCCCCAAACACTTTTTTTACGACTGATTATTTTCCTTGAACAAGAAGCCTACAAAAGATCGACTAATTGCTTGGAATCTACCAATGAATCCTCTTTTTGTCTTATGGGGTCAAGGAAATGAGTCTAGAGACCACTTGTTTTTCTTTTGCTCATTATCATCCTGTATTTGGGCAGCTATCCTCCAAAAGCTTCAAATCTCAACCATTACTTCAAGTTGGGACTCAATATTAACATGGTAACCTCACTCTTTTCCTGATCAAGCCACACGGAAAGGCTTCCTCATAGCTTGGCAAGCCGCAATATACAAAATATGTAAACGTAATCACCAGTTACATGAAGGAAAACACCTCCCTCACTTCTTTATTTTCAGGATTTTTGACATGTGTGTGAGGAACAAAGCCTCTGCTCTCATCCGGAAAAAGTCTAAGTGAGGATCTCCAATTACCCAAGTATGGTTTAGATGATAGTTTTAACTCATTTTTTTGTAACTCTTTGGTGTGGGTATTCTCACATTAGTTTAGAAAAACAAATAAATTTAAGTTGATGAGATTTTTTTAAAATATGCATAAATTTTATAAGAAAATAAACATACTATATCAAATAAACATTCTATATATTAGTATTTTATATAAAGGTAGTCAATAACATATTCATGTTTAATAAAAATTGTTTATTTTTATAAAATTTAAGTCTTAGTTTGTGTAGAAAAAAATATGTTATTTTCTTAAAATTTTTAATTTTGATTTAGTTTTTATGAAAAGTTTTATTGAAACTAAAATTAGACAAGGAGAGAAGGAGTGGAGAAGAAGATAAAAATTAAAAATGAAATGAAAAAACTATAATAGTAAATATTGTATAAATTTTTTTGAATATTGGTTGTTTTGTGGTTTTATGCTAATTCTCTAATTATGATTTTTTGTGCCATTTTTTCTAATTTCTCTATTGTTTTATAGCTTTTGAGTTACCATTATATTTTAGATGGATCAAGTCACATCATAATTTAATGTATTACATAGATCAAAATAAATCTTTTAGAAACAGGAAATAATGTCTAAAAATCAATTTTTTAGAAAATCAATTTTTTAGAAACAAAAAATAATATCTAAAAATCAATCTTTAAGAAACGGAAGAGGTAATAATAACTATGAGTTAAGCAACTTATGAAGTGCTTTAAATGGAAACTGAGAATTATACCCACAAAAGAAAATGAAAATGAAGTTGACCTAATTTTGATTAGAGCTTGGCTACTTTGGTAAAAGAAAATATTCTTGATGAAGCAATGGTTGCCTTATGGAATGTCAAAACCTTAAATATTAAATAAATTGAAATTCGGGGCACGTAATCCGCATAATCCGGTACGGATCATATCCCACTTGTTTGCATTTGACCTTTGTTTTAAAAAATGTTTTCAAAACAAATTCTTATTATATTATATGTCGCTGTCAAAAGTTAAACCAATACCTTTAACCTAGAAAAACAAGTAAGCCAATATAATGGTTTCTATATTAATAGTGATAGAAAGGCAATTCATTGCTTTAAATATCATGAGCATGTGCATTAATTCTAAGCCTTTGTATACTAGCATTGCATCCAGAGCTCTCGCTTTAGATAGACAAAGTAGATGCATCAATAGCTACTAATTGTTCAAAGATCGTGAAAAAAGTCTACTTTAGTCTTTAGATGATTGGTCGACGTTCCTACTCTATCAAAAAGACTTTGCACGTCTGAGGAACTTGTTTTATGATTTGTCTCTTCATCTGATTCCTATAGATCACAAATCAAATTTTGTTGTTAGTGGTATTAAAGACTATATCAATTTTGTTTGTCAACTTTGGACCACAACTGACCGATCTATTAACTAAATTTCTATATAATGTAGGTTGTGGGACTCGATTCCTCGATGTGCAAGTACACATACCTTTAATGGATTTACCACATGTCATTAGGCTAAAACACACTTGCAGACTTATCATTTAATAATTCATCATTTGCAAAACAATGTTCTAGATTTTCTCATATCTATATTCAATTAAGAAAAAAAAAACCTATGTATAATAGCATTTCAAGTGACTTGAACATTTACATTATGTTATTCATGCTATAAAGAGGCTCAATTATTATCATAAAGATATATTTTTTACGTAATTAACAACTTAAAAAAAATACTAACAAAATAAAACTTAGAACACGTCATTTAAAACAGGATTATACATTTCAGAAGAAGTTCTACATACTTCGAAACTTAAGCATCACAATCAATTAGCAAAAAGAAGAAGAAAAAAGTGTGTAAAATTATATTGTTCATCTTTTTTGTGAAAAGCATTTCACTTTTTCACTTTAATTTAGTGAAGGATTTTAATTGGAAAGTTGTTAACGGTCTCCGAAATTTTGGTTGCTAATTTAATGCTAAAATATGCTAACTAATGTGCTAATGCTACCTTTTTAGCCCATTTGTAGTATTAAATTACTTTCATCTCACTTATATGTATATTGCACTTATATGTGTATTGGTCTATGATTCTCTTATCCAAGTCATAACCATGAAATACAATTTTACGTTTTGCTTGACTAATATTTTTTCAACTTAACTTCCATTAAGATTAAGATAAGAAATCCAATCAAATAAAAAGAAAAACAACTAAACAAACTATTCAAACTTGCAAAGTCTTCTAATTAAACAAACTATTCTCATGTCTCTCCTTTGCTTCTTTTCCCGAGAGAATAGGGATCACGGTGGTTGCTTGTCACGAGGAAAAATGCGAGAAAAACAGATATACGGGTGGTGCAGGCGAGCTATATAAACGGGAAAAGAAGCAAAGGAGAGACATGAGAACAACGCTAGTAAGATACTTACGCTAAATCTAATTACACTAAATATAATTTGCTTTTGTAACTCGTTTTTGTACTTACTTAATCAATAACCAATAAAATCCATTCTCTGATCACTTCAAATTTCTTATTTGTTAGTTTGTCTGTATCCATATTTTGATGGATCGATCTAGTATTATCACTCCTCCTATTTGATTCGAAAAGCAATATCATATGTTGGAAAAGCTATCCATTTGTATATTGTCTTCACTTTAATTAATGTTAAAAGTAAAAATGATTTATAAAACAAATTAGACGCAAGTGGCATTTAGTCCAGTGGCTGGTGGTAAGTCCATTAAAGACATGCGCACATGCACCAGGGATCGAGTCCTATAACCTACGAGATTTATGTAGGAATTTGGCTAATGGGTCGGCTTTTGTGACCCATATTGATATTGCCATTGACAAAAAAAAAAATTAGACAAAAGTTGATAGAAAAAAAAAAGATTTTCCAGCTAATCAAAGTGTGATTGATTTCAGTCCCTAATGTAGTTGTCTAATTAATTACAAAGGGAAGAAAACACATGAGCACGTGATTGAATAGTCCAATGGGCTTCTTCTTTTTCTGTCGTAAATTTGCTTTACTTCTTCTTTGTTTATCGGCCTTTTTTGTCACTAGCCAATATGAATTTTGAATCCACATATCTATATGTATATCTTGATTCCTAAGCTTTTGAACAAGGCCTGTCCATAATAACTATAATCAAAATACTGAACTGAATTGACATGAAATATAAAGAACCAAACTGGATTGGAATTGACTAACTAATTAAATGGTTCCAACATTCAAGAACCGAAAGAACCGGAATCGAATAGCTATGGAACCAAGAACCGAATAGCTACCGAAAGAACTAAAACACAATTATTTATTTTAAATAATTATTTATATAGAATTTAATAATATAAAAATCCAAAATAATAAATATAAATCCAAATTTGTTAGTCTAACCAAAATTACTGTAAAAACTAAAATATTTAATTTTTATAATTAATTTATAGTTTTTCTATGATTTATTTGATTTTTTTAAGAATTAGATATATGTATCCAAACCGTAACTAAACCGAAACCAAACCAAATTTGAATAGGTACCTATTGGTTATTTCGAATTCAGAGCTGAAAGAAGCAGAACTGAAACCTAACCGAACCGAATTTTAATAAGTACCCACTAGTTACAATTGTTTTAGAACCAAAAAAAACGAAAACCAAAATAACTGCACCGAACAAAACCAAAAATATCGAATGCGCAGAACTACTTTGAACCATAAAATTGATAATCTAAATTGTTGTATTAGAAAATCAGTTTATGGTTTTTAATTTGTAAACTCTCCCTAGTTTTGGGATTAAGTTATGTGAAGAAGTTTATGTTTTGAATAACTTTTTTTTCAAATATAAACTACAATTAATTTTCTATCTTAATATTTCTATTTCTTATGAACGACATGTGTTTGTCGAGCTATCAAGAGTCAACTTGATCATCAAGTTATGTAATGACAAAGTAATTTTGTAAAACATACAATATCGACAACTTCAGTATTATATACCCTTCATTACTAGTACATAAAATATACTTGTTATAATTCATACTGAAATAAAATAAAACATTATTTTGATATCTATCTATAATATCTCAATCCAAATGTCACGGTGTAACCGCGACGCGGCTAAAAAATTGATGGTTTTGTCATTTTTTTCTAAAAATTCATAACTTTATGCTAAATATTTATACCTTTTTGTAGCTTTTATTAGTCACGTTTTGCTTTCATGGCTAGATCGTGATTATATAAATTTTTTCTAACTATAGTACTCAAATATTTTCCATGAACCATTCATATAGCACCTATAGCCTATTTAAAATTGTGTTTGCATTTACTTAAAACAACATATATTTGAACAAAAAATATATTTATTTCTGAAAAATAGACTAATGTAACCTACTTTATTTTATAAATTATTAAGATAACCCTTTTATTTTTAAATTATTTAGATAAACTACTTTTTCTAAAAATACTTATTTTGTCTTGCACTCTTTAGTTTACATTCAATGAAGTAAAAAATTGTTCCAAGGTTTTCTTTCTCATTATGTTTCTCTAGACACAAATACACTTTAATTCAAAGCAAGTGTAAATCTATCGATTGTGTCTAAACTAAACCAAATCGCTTTTACATTAATATTATAGTATTGAAATTATTCAATGTGTATATGTGAGTTGAATACTAGTATCATTACTCTAATGTAGTCATAGCGAATCCAAATCCAATATCTCTAAACTCGAAAGAGACATACTCGAAAGATTTCAATCGTTACTCTCGTCTTATCCTATTGTTCCTTGTCTTGTCCCATATATGTGATGCTATAACCTTCAATTAAAAATAATTAACAAAATCTATTGGATCAATGGATTAAACCACTCACAACATTTCATTTTTTAGTAATCTTACCTCTTATTTTGGATAAAATCATCATATGTATATTTAACTTTTTAACTATGGAGCAATCTATCTGTGTTTCACAGATGAAATCCAAACTTTTTAAAAAAAAAGTAAGATCGATCGGTCTCTACGCAGACTGATCGATATGTGCTTACGAAAGAAAAATTTTATCCGAGAAGCAAAGATCAATCGATCTTGTATCAGATCAATTGATCTGTGCCTAAGCAAATTTTTTTTACAAAAAATTGTTTCTAGACTTGTAGGAAGTGTGCCATGAATTCGACAGACTTGTAGGAAGTTTGCCAGAAATTTGGAAAATTTGCAGGAAGACTACCAGATTTTTGGTAGATTTGCAGGAAATCTGCCAGATTTTTAGCAAACTTGTAGGAAGTCTGCCAGATTTTTAGCAAACTTGTAGGAAGTCTGCCAGATTTTTGGTAAACTTGCAGAAAGTCTGCTAGATTTTTGGTAATTTTGCAGGAAATCTGCCAGATTTTTGGTAGAGTAGTAGGAAGTCTACCAGATTTTTGGTAAACTTGCATGAAGTCTTCCAAATTTTTGGTAGACTTGCACGAAGTATGCCAGATTTTTGGTAGACTTGTAGGAAATATGCCAGATTTTTGGTAGATTTGCAAGAAGTCTGCCTGAATTTTGGCACACGTGCAAGAAACCTGCCATATTTTTGGTAAACTTGCAGGAAATCTGCCAAATTTTGGTAGATTTGTAGGAATTTTGCCAGATTTTGGCAGACTCGGAGGAAGTCTACCAGGTTTTTGGTAGACTTGCACGAAGTCTGCCAGATTTTGGCAGACTTGTAGGAATTCTGCCAGAACTTTGGCAGACTTACACGAAGTCTGTCAGATTCCAACAAATTTATAGGAGGTCTGCGAGATTCCGCAGACTTGCAAGATGTCTGTTAGATTCTGGCAGACTTGCAGAAATTCGACCAAAACAAAAAAATTCAATTATGTAACCCTAAAACATATAGTTTGGCTTTAATCTAATTCTATTTTTCCAAATTATCTATGATCAACTTTTTTCTATTTTTATAAAAGAAATAAATATTTTTGTAATTAAATATATTAGAGAAAAAAGTAAATTATATATATAATTTTTTTAAAAGTAAGTTATTTAAGTAATTTATAAAATAAAATAGGTTATTTAAATAAATCTCCGTTTATTTCCTCAAATTTTATAAATGAATTGTTGGAGTTACCTCCTTTATATACAAAAGTACATACAAAACTAAAAGTTATATCGTTACATAATAAAAAAATCTTCAAACAACTTCTATATGTTACACGTTACACTTTTGGAAAAATTGTTTTTATTGTCACAACTATCTTATATAACTGGATTACATCCGCATTATAATGCGGGATTTGATTATTTTTCAATTCGTATTTATTTAAGTTATTAGATCCGTTTTGATATTTTAAAACATTGTTTTCGAGATATTGTTTTAGAAGTTCAAAAACCAAACTAAAATTAATAGAGGAACCAAACTTGATAAAATATTTAAATGAGTCATAAATCTATTTACCAAAAAAACTGAACCGGAACCAAGTAAAAAACAAAGTTCTAGTTTCTTAGAGTTTTTTAATCAATATTTTTGATTTGAATTTTTCTATTAAAATACTCGAACTTGAACTCGATCTTTATATTGAACCAAATCACATCAAAAAAATAAAAATACATGGATAAATATTAAATCAAATAAATCAAAGTATTGAATCAGAGGAACCAAACCCGACAAAATCTAAGAAATGGATCCTACATTATATGTACCTGAAAAACTGAATCAAAACTCGAACCTGAACCAAATCAAGAACCAAATTTATGTCTGATATATATTAGTTTTATTTTTTTTCTGTTTTTTTCTATTTAATTTTTCTAGTAAAATTTATGACAAAATCTACTTTAGACCTATTTATGAGGGCTATTACAAAACATATGCTTATTTTATCCTATAGTTTATTTAAGTTTTTTAACCCGTGTTCATATTTGGAAACATTGTTTTTGAGATGTTATTTTAGAGGTCTGAAACGCAAACCAAAATCGATAGAGGAACCGAACTTGACAAAATACTTAAATGAGTCGTAGATCTTTGTACCCAGAAAACCAAAGTCGAACCTGAACTGGAACAAAATCAAAAAACAAAATATATCTTTTTAGAGTTGTTTCTACTAATTTTTCTTTAATTTGATGTTTTATATAAAAATACTTGAACCCGAACCAAGCCATATCCAAAAAATAAAAATATCCAAATAAATCTAAAATAAAAATAGCCAAAATACCAAATTAGAGGAATCAAACTCGACAAAATATCATAAATAGATCATATATCTATATATCCGAAAAAATAAATCCAAACTGGAACCGGATTAAGAACCGAATTTTTGCGTGATATATTTTTATTAGTTTTAGATTTTTTCATCTGATTTTTTCTATTAAATCTTTATTAGTTTTGAACTTTTATATATAAATTATAACAAAATCCACTTTAGACCTATTTTTAAGGGTTGTTACATACCGTATATTAATTTTATCCTAAAGTTTATAACATGGTTAAAATAAAAGTGTCTTTCGCTTTAGCTTTAATATATAAGATGAAGGTAAGGGCTATGAACTCACACTTAATATTTACAGACCCAAAAAAGACTTAATTAAGACTCAAACTAACAACTTAAACTTCGAAAACAACATACTAACCCAACAAAAGAAAGCCTACAGATACACACTTTGCATGAACAAAAAAGGGATATTATATGACTTATATCAAAAGATTAGAATACTCATAAGCATACTATTAAAGCACTTTACAATAGAACTTAAGGATTTTTATATCGAGCTAGACATTTTTGCATTATTCCTTGATATATATGAATATTTGCTCGATTTTTATTCATATTCCGCATCATTAGTTTCATTTGGGATTCATACATCTTCCTTCTAATATTGTTTCATATTTCTTTTGCATTTTAGAACCTAAAAATATTGAATTGGCATATTTTTTATTTCTTTAGTCACTCTAGGAGACATCGAGATGAGTCTACAAGCAAGATGATGATTAAAAGATGCAAGAAATCAAGGAAGAAAACTCTTTGCTCGACCTATGCTCGACAAAAGAGTTCCTGAAAAGTGCACGATAGATGAGAAACTTTCTATAATGTTTCATCGGTCTCATAATTGAAGAAACAATCGATGAAAGTCTTCCTGTGAAAGAAATTGGATGAAATTTTAACACAAGATAGCATGAGAGTTAGCTTTTATTTGTTGGTAGTTTGAGGGTAACCGAACAAGCGGTTAGGAAAATATGACGATTTTATTCAAGATAAGTCATTCTGAAGCGAAACATGAGACTAAACCAAAGCTTCTAGATCAACTTAACAAACTCTTGGTCATTATATGAGCTCAAAATTTCAGACCTCAGAAGAGACAAGTTTCTGGATGATTTTAACGACCAATTGGTCATGATTTATGCTCAGAATTTTGACGAACAAACTCTCTGGATGAATATAACGACCATTTGAATGAAATATTAGGTCGATATTTTGGATATGAGAGGAGCAAATTTTCTGGAAAAAAACTAAAGACCAATTGGTCGTTATCCATGGTCTGATATATTGGACACATGATCAACACATGCCAACACGTGATTTGTTTTATTTGGATTCGATCTGGTTTGTTCCAGGTTGATCCAATTCATTTTTAGGAGACTTTTAACCTAGTTTATCTTTTACGTGTTCATTTTTCAATTTCAGGGAGAAGAATTTGTATTTTTATGATCTCTAGAGAAGATTTTTAAACTCTTTTTAATTTCTATTACAATTTCATTAGAGTTTATTTCATTCATCTTCTGTATTTTTTTGTACTATATCTGAGTAATTTTACATTAAGGTTTAGAGTTTCTAGGGATTTTATGGATTGATTAGTTAAATCAAAAATAGGGATTATCTTAGGTGTACTTCATCTACTGTTGAATTTAGTACTTAAGTTAGACCGATCACTTATCTTATGATTTTAGGATGTTTAACACACCAAAGTGTTTGTTTAAATGCATGAAAGAACATAGATGAACAAACTTTCTTTAGCCAACAAAAGCTGATGTTAAGGTAATTTGTGAATAGATCGAACTTGATTGTTAATGCAATCTAGAATTTTAGGTTCAAATGACAATTTTAGAATTCTAGGATGGTAGATACAGATGTCAATGCCACGATAATGGATTTGCTATACAGTAGTTTTTCGAGTTCAATAATTGTTTTGTTTGTTTCCTGAATAGTGACCTAGCGATCCTGATTTCATGTGGATTGTCATGAACTTAATGCTTTGATTATTTGAATTGAAATTGTTTTAAATTTACAGTAATCATTCACTTGAATACAACCATTATATTGTTTCTTAGCTTGAATTTGTTCCTAAGATTAAGGGAGTAACACTTGGTTCTTGTGGATTTGATTCCTCAAATACTACTTTGTTTGTTGTGCACTTGCAGTAAGATTATAAGGTTTAAAACTCTGTGTATCACTCCTCGAGACATCTCCTTTCTTTATTTTCTCAATTCTTCCATTACCACTAGCTTTTCCTTGTATAAATGAAGTAGTAGCCTCATGTTGATCATCATTTGAAGGAGAGGATTCTAATAAAATACCTAGACTTATCTCCGAGTTGTACTCTAGTTGTGATAACATATTAACATTATCAAACGACTCACGATTAGGCTGAGAGAATGGTGCATGCATCATATTGAAAGTTTGGGACATCGTATAATGAAGTTGAGCTGACATAGATTATTGATACGGAAATGACACCAGACTTTCCGTTAGAAAAATTGTTAAGTTCTTTTGTTTCTTTTAAATGTTTTTTTGGTAACCCATTCATAAAATTTATTTCAAGTTACATATAAAGAATAATTTCGGAAAAGCCCTCTAACATATCGAACAAGGAGATCTGCTCTATAATTCAGCATACGAGGAATCCGAGTAATGGAAAAAATCACTAAATAGATTCTTCGACCTCCTAAAATATTCTAGGTAAGGAAAGAACGATGGCTAGTTTTATGGGTTGGTCACTATCTTCAAGATTTCAGAACTATCTGTCGCAAACATCATTACCTCTGTCATATCCAAAGATATCACGCATGACATTGCCCATAAAAAAGTTCTAAATTTTGTGTGAAGTGAAGAAAAACCGGTTCCTCTAGTGTAATAGCCTATTAACTCCATTTGGGAAACAAACTATTTCAAACCCAAAAAAATTTTGAGTCCTTCCATGGAACATCGACGTAGCATCAATATCTTGTAAAGATTGGTAGAATAAATAATGGCCTTGCTACCCGATCCCACAAAATTAACTTGAGGAACGACATTCGAACACTGCTCTGAAACTGGCACAAAACCATGCATCCACTTTTATTTATGTTATTATAAGTATTTTCTGAGGACGTCTATCTATATTTGAGAAGATCTTAACGTTCCTATTTCTAATTTATCCATGAAAAATACTTTTATCTATTGAATTTGGGAACTCTCTAGAGAAGATGATGATCCCAGAAAAATATGATGTGCTGATGGAATATTTGAAATGGCCCAAGTCTGTAATGTTGGGGAAAATTCAAAAGGACATATTATTGATTCAAATGCATCTCTGCATCTACTGGACGTAGGATCACAATTTATGCCATAATTGTTTAAATTTGAGAAAACCACCATATAACTCGTTAAGACCTATCACATAAAATACTTAAGCTTCAGCAGGCACTTCACCTTCCAAACTGGAGCTTAAAGGGCATGAATATATGGTCCATAGTTTCCTATATCTAACTGAGTTGTGTTAGTCTCCACGTAATACCCTGGTTTAACTCTACATCAACCTAATGTAGTAAAATTTTAACCCAAATATTTTTCTCTCTCCCCTTGAAATATGAATTCCTTACATTATCTATGTGTCCTCTAGTGCTACCAATAGTCGCACTTATGATATTCAACATCAGTTGGACCCAAAATCTATAAGGTTATCTACATTCGAATAAAAATTACAAAATCAAATTTCATCTTATGTGAATGTGGATAAAATATAACGAAATGCAGTGAATTCATTACATATTGGAGGTGTATTGAATCTTGAATTTTAAGTGATTTATGTTAAAATAACAAATAATTTGTTATTCAAACATGAATTTCTAAAATATTATATATAATAAAAAGAGTTTTAGGGGGTGTATTCAGACATTGATTTTGAGTGATTCGAGTTTAAGTGGCAAATCATCTGTTATTTAAACAAATATTTCTAAAAATCATCTAAAATCAAGTGTTATTAAACTAGTGATTTAAAAAAACAAAATCATATCCACTATTATTGAAAAAAGTAAAGATGTGATTTTAGGTGATTCTCTGCGATTCTAGAGTTATTTAGAGGATTTCTCTAGTTAAAAACATAGAAATCCAAATCTATGGTTTTAGGTGAGATTTGTCACAAATCATAAGAACTTCCCTAAACTCATCTAAAATCCTATGAAATTTCATAAAATCTAAATCATTCACAATCATTTAAAATCCATGATTCAATACACCCTCCCTCCTTAATGTATTGCGTTTTTATGAGTTTTAGATTTTTTATAGTTTTTTTAGTCATTTGTAATCTTTTAGTGTTTTTTCAGGTACAAAATGAGGTAGGGTGGAATTGAGCATTCAAAGCATGGATTGGAGCAAATAAAAGGGATCAAGACTTGCGATTTTTATTGGCTCAGATCGATCAGTCCTTATTTGGATCGATCGATCCTACCTTTACCAGAAGATGCGTACAACTGAAGGATCGACCAGCTACCACATTAGTTCATTCTGACCCAAGGACCGATCGATCCATCTTTGGACCGATCAGTCCAGCACTTATGACAAATCAACGCATGATCCGTAGATCGACCGAGATGTTGAAGACTGACCAGTTTAACATTAGACCGATCGATTCTCTTCCAGAACGATTGATTCGGTCTATTTTCCTACGCAAAAAGAATCAGAAATTTGTCCTTTTTCGTCTGGTTTAACTTATTTTTTACCAACTTTTTTAGAGCACATTATTCTATTTTTCAGAGTCACCCTTTGTTTTCCCTCTAAAACTTCAAATTAGAGATTTTTGATTGTACCTCAACAATTAGAGAAGATTTCTAAACTCTTATCTATTTCAATTCATCTGCTCCTCTCGTTCGTGTAGGAATAATTAAACGAGGAGACAACATTCCTATTATTAATATTATATTAGTTATGTTCTACAATTGCTTTTTGTTTGTTACTTTTGCTATGTTTGTGTACTTTTCCAATCGAGTTTAGGGTTTTCTATGGATTTAGAAAATCAATGAATTTGGGCCAAACAGGGTTTGATTTAGATGTGTTCTTCATATATTGGTGTTTCTAATGTTGAGGTTGGCATGGTCATCTAGCTTATGATAATACGATATTTAACTCACCAAAAGTATTTGTTGATGTCTGAAAAGACATAGATGAGCAAATTGTCCATAGCCAATGAAAGATGATATTAAGGCAACTTGTGAAGTTATCAGATTTGCTTGCTAAAGCGTGTTTAGATCCTTAGAATCAAACAACAGTTTAGATTTTTAGGTTGCTAGACATAGTAGTCGATGCTACGACAGTGAGTTTGCTATACAACCATGATATGTGTTCAAGGTTGGTTTTAAGCGTGTCCTAAATAGTGTCCTAGTTTAGATTCCTACTTTCGTGATAAATTTCTTGAACTTGATATTTTTAATTATTGAATTTAAATCGTTATTTGCTTAATTTGTTTACTTGCAATCACCATAACCATTTTGATTTGCCGTAGCTTAAATTTGGTTTAGAAATTAATAGTGTCTCTACTTGATTTTCGTGGATTTGATTCCTAGATTACTATTTTGATTTGATGGGCAAGTTTCACTATCTCCCATTTGGTCCACTTGGCAATAGGTTCAGTGAAACTCTATTTTTATTGACTAACTCCTCAACTTCATACAAGTGTGACTTATTTCCTCTATTAAACTCACCACTATTGACTAACTCCTCAACTTCATACAAGTGTGACTCATTTCTTCTATTAAACTCACCACTACACCACTAATTCATACAATTATTTTTAGACAAAAAAAACATGAACATTTTCAAGTTATTATAACTCTATTTAACACATTCTTTTTAAAACCATCGCCATATATTTCTCTATTTTTTACCCTAAAATAGACGAACTCTAATAGAGGTATATTGTACTCCTATGTATTTCTCTATATTTTACTCTAAAAATAAATATTCTAAGTATATTTTATTTTTAATTTATTATTATTACTTTTTATTTCTAAAAGTTACAATTTAACCCCATTTATTGTGTTCTTTAACAATTTTTATAAATAATTATATTATTTATACAAATATTTATTATATTTTGACTAAATTTTTTTATTATAAATAAATTTACATTACAACATTTAATATTAATAAAACACATTAGATTTTGGTTATTGTTTAGAATATTTTAAATTTAATAATAAATATTAAATTTAGTAAATAATTTAAATTTAACTTATATTTGGAATTTAATTATAAATTAGATTTAATGATCATTTATAATATTTAATGATTATGTATATCATTTATAAAAAGTTCAAGGACTACTATGTAAATAAAAAAGTTCCCCTTACAAATAGAGAAAAAAACAGCATTTTACTATTTCAAAATTAAAAATAGAGTGGATTTAGAGAAGTTTTTATTTAAAATAGCATTTAGAAGCAAATATAAAAATGGGTGGGAAATGTTAAAAAAGCGTCCCAACTAAGGTGTTTATACAATACCCCATTAAATGCTTTATAATTTACATATTATTTCTAAAATTGTAACTTAAATTTCCACTAACTAGTTTTAAAAAGTGTTATTCAAGATTAGGGATGCTAATATGGGTAAATCCATCCCATTTAGACCCACCTTAAAACTCAACTTATTTAACCTTAAATCCATTTAACCCTATTTACTTTTATACCCATTTAACTTTACCCATTTAAACCCATTTAAACTCATTTAAATATTTTGTACCCATTTAAACCTATTTATACTCATTTAAGTATCCTTTATTTATTTAACTTATTAAAACTAATCAAATAATATTAAAATATAATTTTATTTTTGTTTAAAGACAAATAAAATACCTCAAATCAAATAGTTTAAAATAGTGACCATTAAAAAAATAAAAACTTATTCATAAAAAGTTATTATTACAACAAAGTATGATTGTAATAATAAGTTATAATAAGTCATTTTGAAATCGTTATCGACGATGATAAAGTTGGAAGTCATTGGAATTGAGAAAATTCTAAACTAATACAATAAAATCTTGCAGAGAAAGAAGAAAATATATTCGAGTTATTTTCCCGCCAAAAATTTTCTCGCCAAAAATTTTTTTCCGCCAAAGGTTTTTTCGAAAAAACTTTTTTTGAAGAAAAAAGTTTGCGGAAAAATTTGGCAGGAATTTTTTTTTCGAAAAAAAATGGCGGGAAATATTTTTTTCGAAAAATAAACTAAAAGTATAATTACAATTTAAAAAATCGAAGGAAAAGTTTTGATATAACCTATTTTTGCAAATAAGTATGCATGAAAAATATTTTTTATATAATTTATTTTATTTTCCTAAATATATCCAAATTTAACAAATAGATTTAATAAATGAGTTTAAATGGGTACCCATTTAATTTTACCAACACCCATTTAATAAATGGGTTTAAAAGGGTAAACCCATATATTACCCATATAACATTTTTAAATATATGGGTCTAAATAGGTTTAAAATTTTACAACTTACCCATTTATTAAATGGGTTTTGCAAACCCATATTAACATCCCTACTCAAGATTCTTACAAAGCAATGCTTCAGAATATTCATTTAGTTTATAAAACTGTAACTTCAATTTTATCAAATTGTAAATTACTCATTTTTAAAAGTGTAACTTAAAATTCTTTCAAATCCTATTACAATTCTTCCTAATTTACATTCCATTCATAAAATTGTAAATTTAAATTTCTTAAATATCACGATGTTAAAAAAAAATTGTTAAATATCACTAATACTTATTTTCATTATTACAATGTTCATTAGTTATTTTCTAATTTATCAAAATTTTAAATAATATTTTCAAATTTTCTACTTAAATGATATTCTTTTTTTTTGTCACTGAACTTAAATGATATTCATTTCTCACTTTTAACCTTAATGTTAAAATAAGCAAAACTGCAGAATTAATACTTTTTATTACCTAAACACGTCTTTTTGAATTTATATTGGTTAAACATCACCTTTTACTTAAAAAGTAATGAAACATTTTAATTAAAAATTTTTGGTTATTAATTTTGTTTAACATGTAAAAATTTCTTTACTGAATATCATTTTGTTTACTCCTACTCCTATGTATACTTAAAAAAAACATTATGTTATAGATATAATGTAATAGTCCATGCGTATGCACGAGTATTAAACCTATTTCTTCTAAAATCCAATATTATTGAACTAATGATTCTTAAAAGAAATCCACTTGAAACCATGATATTTAAACATTTATGATATTAACTAAAGATATCCATCAAGTAGTTTTTTTTAAAGAATTTTTAGAACAAACTATTAGAATTTCTTCAAATTCATCTAAAATCACTTAAAGCCTCACAAAAAGTAAATCATTCAAAATCATTAATAATACATGATTTAATACACTCTCCTTAGATTTCTTCATATGTTTCAAATAAAGCCTAAAATAAAATTTAAAACTAAGGACAAGAATAATAAAATCTAATTTTAATTATAGTTTTTTATCATATCGGTGAACCCTTCACAACTTCCGAAACTTATTCAGCTCCTGTTAAACCATTCGCTACCTGGCAGTCCAACGTTGGAGACACTATTTTTCAGGATAACGTTTTACGATACGCGCATACCAGAAAAATCTAAAGCACTTGCTGGAACAGAGGTTTGTCACCAAGGAACAACAGAGATGGGCTACCAAACTGTTAGGTTTGGATTTTCTCATTAAATATAAGCTGGGAACTGAAAATAAGGCTGCTGATGCGTTGCAAGACGAGTGCAACATGAGCGTCTGTTGGAACTTGTATTCACACCTCTTCCCTTTTTCGATGCAGCAGAATTACTATCTCAAGTTGAAGCTGATCCGGAGTTAAAAACTATGTTACAACAAGCCCGAGAGGGAAAGAACCTGGAATGTGGTTATACGGCGAAAGAGGAGCTGCTATGTAAAGATGGAAGAGTGGCGTCTCGAATCAGCCAAGCTTTCTCTCTATTTCTTCATCTTCTTCCCCAATTTCTTCTACCTTTTCATATCTTTTTCTATTCTACCGAGAAGATCTATCTCGGGTCTTATCAGATGGTATCAGAGCCTTCAATCTTCTGACTGTGGGTATCCAACGACGATTTTGACAATGGGTTTGGATAGTAACGATATAACGCTGATCAAGCAGATTCTCGCTTGGGTGGAACAGATGTTTTTTTCTATCGCATGACGACGATGAAGAGATCTACCGATCTTGAAGGTTGTCTTATTAAAAACCTCAATCATGAAATCCTTTCTATCCCACTTCACACCCCGGAACGCACCGATCTCATCACCTAACCCAAGACCTATATATATGAAACTGATGCACCATCAAATCGCTATATATACTTGACCTAGTTAACTCGCTCCATTGTCAAATTCTCCTAAGCTCTTAACAATATCACGTGGAGCATATCCAACTTCTTAAAATCATAATCCAATGAATAAATCAACAAATTTAACATTTAATCGCTTGATTTATAACATCTTTCCATTATAAATGTTAATTAAAATCATTATTTTTCATCTAGTAACTTTATACTAGTATTGATCAACATTATTTAAAACATGTATTTGTAATATGTTTCTATATGATGGAGTCATGTTCATTTTAAGTGATATTATCAAGAAGTTTGGAAGTTTTCACTATGAATCGAACATGGTCATTTAATTGTTGATTAAAAGAAAAACCCTCGCATGGTTTGGAAGAATTACCTAAGAACCTATTAACATTAAACGATAGCACCGAATGATAATCAAAGAGAATACAATACGTCCACAGACCACAACTTTCGGTACATAAAAATGGACGCTTTAACTGAAAACAACAAACACTCTAAACCCTTACAATATAGCCAATCAAATCCCCAAAAGTTGCATATAAAATTCTTTTTTGGTTTTTGTTGAAAAACCTTATATGATTATTATTCGACTTGCATTTTCTCTCCTTATATGCCTCATTCTTCTCTCGAGGACTTTGTGTTGAATGAGCAACCAGTAGGTGCTCTTGCTCTTTCTCTCTCCACAAGCACGATATATTCATCGTTTCCTTTGTTTTTGTAGCCAACTCCAAATTCTCACTGTGTCACAATCTCCAACATTGCAAACTTTAGACATCTCTCAAACTAACTCAGGTTATCAAATCTATGTCCCTTCTTTCTTATGCCGTGTTTGGCAATTCACGTTTTCGCTTTGCTTTCCTCTTTCTGGGTTTTCTTGTGTCGTAACGCTACTGGTTTATGCCTAGGAATCGATAACACTAACAATCGGTGATGAATAATCCTACTTTTTACATCAAGTACCTCACTTTTGTTTTACAATTTGTGTTATTATGTTTTGTATCATTCGTAAAAATTTCGACTTTTGCTGCGTTTCTTGCATACCATTGTTGATATGTTCGTCTCTTGGGTTGGGTAATTCTTAGTGAGATCACTGAGAATTACATAGCTATGCTACAAGTTGTTAATGTCCGGGATCGATGCTTGTGGGTTTTGCTTTTGATCAGGTCTCTGATTATATGTGTAATTAAGCGAGATTCTAAATCTGGGTCAGTGTTTCTACGGGATTTGGTTGGCTCTCAAAACACTAAATTTTATCTTTTCCTCTTCTTCGTTATTTGTGGGTTTTGCTTGAATTTCCGTGTTCGTGTTTCTTTCAATGATCAAGTCTTCTTTGATTTAATCGAATGTGTTTCGTATCTCTCAATGTCTTTCACGATCCAAAGTAGTTGAACTTTCAGTTTGACACAGTGATCTTGAAGATTTTGAGCTTTACATCCACCTCTCGATCGTTTTGTTCTGGACAATGTATCAGCTGTTTAGTGTTAGTGTTTTTGCTTCTTAGTGTCAGATCTTGTATGTATCTGAATTTCCAGGAAACTATGATTGATTTGTCGTTGCTGTTTCAATTAGATGTCTATGTTCTTGAGGTCTGAATAACAATGTAATTAATGAAACATTTTTGTTTACACCCTTTTCCTAGATATCAACGATTCAATATTGAAAGTGCGTTTTCTTTGCGCATTTATGCAGACAACTTCGCTGTATAACTGAGCAAGGTTCTTCTGATGGATGGGGAAGATAATCGTATGGAAGAAACAGCTGTTATCGAAGATTCCAATGATGTTGAATTTGCCTGTGGAGATCCAAAAGTTGAGCCTCGTATTGGAGATGAATTTCAGGTCGAGATTCCTCCTAGGATGTCTGCATCCAACCGTGCTGCGTATCTTTCGACTCCTGTTACTTTGGATGACTCCACATATTCCTTTCTTGTCGGAAAACCTGTCCAAGTAACGTGGATAGACAAACATAGAAATAGAGATGATAATGTTGACATGAACCAATCTTTGAGATCTTTAAGAACAAAAAAAGGTCGTTGCTCCGCGAAGATCAGAGGCAAGACTGACGACTGTATGGGATCCAAGAAGCCAAGATTGAATCTTGAGGCTGTTCCTGCGATTACATCTAGTACTTGGGAAGATGTTGAGGTTGCTAGC
>OVBA01001704.1:0-40857 GCA_900406435.1 Lepidium aucheri | reverse complement strand
TAATGATATTGGCATGTTGCATGAGACCAAGAAATTTCTTAAGGAGAAATTCGAGATGAAAAATCTTGGTGAAGCATCCTTTGTATTAGGAATCCAGATTCATCGTCACCGTAGTCGAGGTGTTCTAGGATTGTCACAAAGGGTCTATATCGATCGAGTATTAAAGAGATTTGGCATGTAGGATTGCAAACCAGGAGATACCCCAATCTCTAAGGGAGACAAATTTAGTCTCAAACAGTGCCCTAAAGGAAATCTGGAAATTCAGGAGATGCAGACGATTCCTTATGACTCGGCAATAGGAAGTCTAATGTATGCTTAAGTTTGTACGCGTCCCGATTTAGTGCNTTTGTACGCGTCCGGATTTAGTGCACATTGTTGGAGTTTTGGGCAGATACTTAAGTAATCCAGGTTTGGACCATTGGAAAGCAGCCAAAAGGGTCACGAGGTACCTATAGAGGACAAAGGACTATATGTTCACATATTGGAGATCAGATAACTTAGAGATCGTTGGATATTCTGATTCTAATTTTGCTGGATGTCAAGATAGTAGAAAGTCCACTTCAGGCTAGTTTATCTATTGGCTGGTGGAGCTATTGCTTGGCAAAGTGTGAAATAATCACTCGTAGCTTCCTCCACAATGGCGGCAGAATTTGTAGCAATTTTTGAGGCATCCATTCAGGGACTTTGGCTCAGGAATTTTTTCACTAGGCTGCAAATTANCGGATTGTTGAGGAAATTGAAAGACCACTCAAGTTATATTGTGACAATAAATCAGCTGTTTTGTACTCCAACAAAAATAGGAGCGTGACAAAGTCCAAGTTTATCGAGGTTAAGTTTCTGGTAGTTCAGGAGAGGGTATAAAGTGGAGAGATATCCATAAAACACTTAGGGACAAACTCCATGATAGCAGATCCTCTTACGAAAGGTATTCCACCAAAGTTTTTTCATGAGCATACTACTCGAATGGGTGTTTCAAAGTTTGAGGATCATTTGATTTAGTGGGAGTTTTTCATTTGGATTTGGGTTTAATATTTTAGTTGTGTTTATGCACATTTCATTTTCTGATCAGAAATAAAGTATTCAGCTTACTCTTTTGAACAATAAAGTTAAAGGATCTCAATAAGGTAGGACGAACTGAAAACCGACATGTACTGGTAAATTTTTTTTCGTGTGATTTTCATGCCACACTTTGGTAATCGATCTATGTCATTTGACTGTATTGGTTTCAGCGACCATGGAAGGTTTAGTTATTTTTTATCATATCAAAGACCGCCATGATCCTATGTTGTTATAGTCAATGGACGAGATTGCTTAGACTCAACTATATAACGACAATTTTGAGCTCATAAAGTCTATCACATTTTTAGGATACATATGTGACCCAGTGGGAGATTGTAAGAATTATTTTGGGGTCACAAATGTATAATTAATGTGTTAGGATCATTATTTAAAGGAGTTAAACTTATGTGGTGATATTAATAATTTCTAGTTTGATGAAAGGTCGAATTAGAAATTAATTCTATATAAATAGAAGGTTTTGGTCTCCACAGCAACCCTAATAATAAAATACAAAAAATGTTCTCTGCATCCCATCACCAGAGACATCAAGCTAAACTGGGGTTGCTGTGGAAGAACCATTGCCAAATTCAGATTATAAGCCATGGATCCAAAAGGTACGCTTCCGCTTATGTTCTTATCATTCAGAGATTGACATGTATTTGATTAAGAAATCATAAGGTATAGATTTTACACCTACATTATGTAGGAACTTGGCTAATAGACCGGTTAGTTGTCACCCAATATTGACAAAATAAAAGTATAGTTTCACCAATCATGATACATATCTAGAATTTGAAGTATAGCATAAGAGATTATCGATCTAGTCATTGAAAAAAATAAGTTAATTTGTGTATTTAAATTTTGTTCACTTGTTTAAACGATTTGATTTTGTAATATGCAAGTTTTTTTTGTTATTTCAGTCATCATGTCATTTTTTTCTGTTTTATCATTTGTAAAGTCTTTTGTATCGAATTGGTTTTGCTAATCGTGATTGATGTTCTTATTTATAAGATAAAATGTTAAGAAAAATACAGAGGTAATAAACACTCATAAAACGACGAGGTGAAAGGTGCCACGAGGGCAAGAACAGGCCACGCTAGTATTGTCTCAATTTATAAAGGGAAAGGAGGTGATTGATATATATATATATAGCCAATGAGAAGATACCACATTTGAACTGTAATAATAAGAGAACGAGAAGAAAACTGCAAAACTCATGAAAAGCCAGAGTAGAAAGAGTTGAGACTCGCCCTCTTATTTTTCTTGCATTATTGAACTATGAACATTTGAACATGTCTTGTTTATGCCCACCACTACTTCAACTTGTAAATCTTGATTGTGGCCATAATATTATTGATGATAATGATGATACGGTTAAAAAATCCTAAGATAGTATAATATAATTGGTGATGATGATAGTGTTAACATACATATTCAAAAATTCCTACCGAATATTAAGTTTGATACACATTGGTTTGATTAGGGTCTCCTAAGATTTGACATCTGTCAATATCTTTTTGGACCTGAATAGTATATAAATAATATCCGAACCTAGATCCATTCGAACCTGAAATTTATAGGACATTTTTAGAAAGTTTTTTGTATATTTTTTTACAATTTCAGGTAATTTAAATAAAAATATCCAGGCGTGATCCAAACCCAAAATTGATTCTAAACTTCTTGGTTTTTGATCGGTTATTCTAAAGAGTTAATGTTGATTTTGTCCCATTTAAAAAGGTTTATGTTTACAATTTCAATTTTATGAATATATGTAGGAGTGGACATGATAGAAATTGTTTAGTTCAAAAACTCTCAATTTCCAATTTAACGGTTGAAATGTAAAAAGTTAATGTTGATTTTTAACTCATTGAAAAAGTTCATGTGTACCATTTAAAACATTCAGCATTAAAGTTATAATTTTACTAGGTCTTGGAGTTCATGTAAAAAACTAAAAATCAACATGGCAAAGATTATTTAGTTCGAGACTGATAGTTTCTCCTATCTTCATATATATATAGACCCGAAGGAACCTGAATTCGCATGGATATGAACCCATCCATCCGTAATATGTTTCAGATTCTGTATGGATCTATAATGGTCATGTTTGTTTGTCCACACTTAACTACCTAATCTAGATGACACATGATTTGTTTGATTAAATTTGTAATATTTTGGTAAATTAAAAGTGTGTATTTCATTAAACAAGGAGGCATTTATACAAGAGAGTTAGACGTAAAACCCAAATATTGTTACAACAAAATCTACGAACTATTAGGAATATTTCCATATCCAATACCTTCCCTCAAGTTGACTATGAGTCCCAACTTAAACAGAAGATACATGAAACTTGGAGTGGGCAAAGCCTTTGTAAGAAGATCAATAGATTGTTCCTTTGTAGATATGTGATTCGTAGAGATAAGCTTAGAAGTCAGAGCATCACAAACAAAGTGACAATCACATTCAATGTACTTGGTACACTCATGAAAGACATGATTAGAAGCTATGCAAAGAGCTGATTTACTGTCACAATACAACTTCATCGGCTCATCATGAGCTATGCCGAAAATGGCAAGTAATTCCTTCAACCATTTGAGTTCATGTAGTGTGTAGGCCATAGAGTAGTATTCAGCCTCGGTGGAGGACATTGAAAAAATTTCTTGTTTCTTTGTCTTCCAGGAGATAGGAGAATTTCCAAGAAGAATGATGTATGCACTCAAAGAGCGACGTGTCAGGGGACAAGCTGCCCAATCGGCATCACAGTAGTTTTTAAACAAAGATCATAATCTGCACGAGAAGAGTACCTTGACCTAGACAACCTTTGAGATAATGTACAACTCGGAGAGCAGCTTGCCAATGTTCCTCAAAAGGTGCATGCATGAATTGCAAAAGTACATGGACCGAGTAGGAGAGTTATGATAGTGTAAAACTCAATAGATGAGCCTTCCAACAAGTCTATGCTATGTCCGCGGATCATAAAACGGTGAGCCAAGGCAAGAGATAACTTATGGTTGAGCTCAATAGGCGTAGATACAGGCTTGCAACTAAGAAGACCTGTCTCCTTGACAATATCGAGAGCATACTTGCGCTGGGACAAAAAGAAACCTTTGGAGCTGCATACGACTTCAATTCCCAAGAAATACTTCAACTTGCCTAAGTCTTTCATATTGAAGCATTCGTTGAGGTAGGTTTTCAAAGGTTGCATCACTGCGAGATCGTTATAAGCTACAACAAAATCGTCAACATAAATCAAAATGTGGAGATGAACACCATCTTTGAGTAACACAAATGACAGGAGTCAGCCTTGCTTTGCGTAAACCATAGGTTAACAGGGCCAAACTCAGCTTGGCAAACCAACAACGAGTTGCTTGTTTTAAGCCATATAGAGACTTCTTGAGAAGAGACACTTTATTCGGATCACTGCATGGAAAGTCTGGTGGTGGTTTCATGTAAACCTCCTCTTCTAAGTTTCCATATAAAAAGGCATTGTGAACATCTATTTGATGAACTTCCCATTGTTTACCAGCAGCCACCTCAAGTAAAACCCATATTGTAGATGACTTGGTTACAGGTGCAAACGTCTTGGTATAATTAGCACCCTCTTTTAGCTTGTTACCGAGTGCAACCAAGCGAGACATATGACAAGCAAAAAGTACCATCAGAGTTATACTTGAGTTTGTAAAACCATTACGATCCAATTGCCGTTTCACTAGGAGGCAAATCCGCTTCTATCCATGTCTTATTCTTCTATAAAGACGAGTGTTCATCATGTATAGAAGCATTCCAGACATCATCAAACATAGCCTTTTTATATGAACGTGGTTCATGAGAAGTAGTAAAAGCTGTCAAAAGGCTTGATGACGAGAAGAATATTTAGCGTTAGAGACATAGTTGGCAATGGGATACAAAGAAGTACCTGGAACCATAGTAGAAGAACCAAGATTAGAGTGTACTTAAGTGAGAGAGGGTACAATAGTGGCAGCAAGTGTGGCTGTATTTGTAACATAGTTTTTGAGAAAAACTGACAGTCGATGTTGTCATTTTCCATGACCAAGAAATTTTGAACGACTTGAAGAGTCTTCAACATTGGAAAAAAACAACTAATGGCAGCATGGAAGGAGAGTCAGGCAGCAGAGTTGGAGTAGTTACTGCAGTAGGAGGTACAATGGGCAATTTAATGTCAATATCATCATGCCAATCCAATGTGTCAATGGTGACAGGTAATGACTGATGGGATTGAGATGATTCACGAACTAGCATAGGAAACTCGGATTCGTTAAATACAACATCCCTATTGTAGCTCGTTCTTATCAATGTCATAAAGCTTCCACGCCTTCTTTCCAAATGGATAACCCACAAATATACACTTTCGGCTCCTTGAGCCAAACTTATCCTTGTCTCAGGCACAACGATGGACATAACATAAGCATCCAAAATACAGAGTGTGTCATAGTTCAGTGGGGCATCATGCAACATCTTCTAAGGCGTCTTGCCCTTAAGCAAAGGCGTCGGATTCTGATTAAAAAGAAATGCAACAATCAAAATACTCTCACCCCAAAACTTAACCAGTATATTTGCTTGAAAAAGAAATGCTCTAGCGACATTCAAGATGTGACGATGCTTGCGTTTAACACGTCTATTTTGCTGAGGCGTGTCCACACAAGATGTGTGATGTAAAATGCCTTGTTTTTGAAGATAGCAACACAACTCAATATTCATAAACTAGGTTCCATTATTAGTCCAGACAACTCAGACATGTTTCCCAAATTGTCTCAAACTCAACGCACAAATTTTTTGAATAAGTTAGGTGATTTCTGATTTCTCCAACATCAGAAAGACCTAATCAGCACATGAAGAATCATCAACGATTGTAAATAAGTAAGAAACACCACAAGAAGATTGTGTTTGATACGGATCTCCAGACATCACAATGAATTAACTCAAAAGAAGTAGAAGTTTTATTGTCACTTTCATGAAAATCACAACGAGTTTGTTAAGCATGGAAATAAATTTCACAATCCTTGGCATGTTTTAAATCAATAGCCACATTATTCAGAAACGATAAAGATCATAAGACTTTAGTAGAAGGATGACCAAGATGATGGTGCCAAAGAGTAATAGTAGACGACTTCACTGCTGCAACACAAGGAAAACTTGCCACTGTAACCCCAGTAAAGTAGTATACCCCTTTTCTCTCTTCACCGGCTCCAATTGGAGTCTTCGTAAAATGGCCCTGTAAGACACACAGAGTATCAGTAAAAATAGCAACACACCCAGTCAGTTAAATCAACTTATGAACCAAAATCATAGTGTAGTTGGAACTAGGAATATAAAGCATATCACGCAATGTATAGGAGTCATTCAAAAGAATACTCCCAACGTGAGTAACACGGGACGCACACCCATAAGGAAGCATCACATCTGAACTTGAAATAGGTTGAAACTCTTGTAGTAAAGACTTTTCACCAGTCATATGGTGTGACGCTTTTGTATCAAGGACAATATCAGTAAATTTTGTTTTACCAGAAACACGATATGTGGAGAGTGTAGTTTATTACTGAGTGCTTATGATAATGTGTGATTGCTTAGTTATAACTTCTTGTTATTTCCTTGCAGTGGATTTGATGTTTTGACTTGAAAATTCAGTTTACTTTTTCAAGAGATGTCTTCCTTTGATTTCTCTTAGTTTTAGTATTTGATTCCAAACATGATTTTTCCGACAAATGGGTTAATCTATTTTGCATTGCAAATTTTCTTGAGAAGAAACCTTGTAAAATCTTAGTTTCCTTAGATCTTGTTTAGGAGAATCTCCTAAACAGAGAAAACTAGGAAGACTTGTGAGAATCTCACATTACAATCTAGTTCTTTATGGTCCATTTCCTTCTTTTTGTATAAATCCTAAGTTCATACCTTTTATTTAAGAACTTATGTATTGTTGTAGCATTTACAGAAAAGAGAATTTGAAAAGTAAAGTTGTGTTATTTAAGATTTTGAAATAGCAATAACATTGCAAGCTATTACATAATTTTCAAATATATTTAATAAATCTCTGAAAATTAATTATATTAATAATTGCTATTTAAAATAATTGATCATGAACTGTTTATGTATTTTTAAAATTTGAGAAAAGAAAACACATAAATATTTCAAGTACATAAAAATTTAAACTATAAATGTTAATAATTATATATAATTAATATAACATACAAAAATAGTTAAAATTGTTTTAGTTAGTTTTAAAATTGACAATTAAAATTGAAAATTATGTATAAATGTTAAAATAATAGTTTGATGTTCATTTGTATATAAATTAAATTAATAAATTTAATATTCAAAAAATTAAACATGTCATTTTGGTTAGTTTATTATTATGTGCACCTAGATGGAACAAAACAAAGATTTGACATCGGCAAGAAAATCAGAACGGACCTAAGACAGTCCAACTCTCATCTTCTATATATTAAAAGGAGAACATTAATTTAAATAACATGTTATATTAGTTTGTTTTGATTTAGGAGTTATTGCAACAAATTCGTTAATAAGAAAATATTGTGATAAAACTAAATTATAATCATAAAATATCTGTATATAGTAAAAATGTAGTATTGGTCCTAATGACCCTAACACTGTCTTATATTTGCTATTATAGAGAAACTAGTATATAACAATTGATATACTAGAAAGACACTAAGGTAAAATAAATAATCACATAAAATTATATCTATATAACAACATTTGTTTCCTAAGAAAATAAAAAAACAAAATTATTATTCCAATTTTTTTGAAATATAATTGAATATAGTTTTTTTTCCTTAAAACTGAATATATTGAGATGTAGACATAACATAGTACACAAAAGTTACTATATGAGTTCAGAAAATAAGAACAAAGAAGCAAAAACAGGTGAAAAGGCAGATACATCAGATAAAAGTTAACTAATCTTTCCTTACCCTATCAAGATGAATTAGGGTGTGGAGCATTCCAAGCAAAACACATAAGGATTTGGATGCTTGGTTGGATGAGACTTCTTCTAGGTCCGGATATCTTTTCCTTCAGGAGGCCATGTTCTAATTGCATGGTCAATCTCCATGTCCTCACTTGAGTAATTTAGTAGACTTCAGAAATTAATGCACTTGTGCTTCCTTCCAATCTTTCTTTTGATGGTAATGGAGAAGCAACATCCAATAAGACCTCGACCAAATCTGATGTTTATTTTGAGTGGAGGAGACTTAAAAAAGTCATTTAATCGACTTATCACTCACTTTAGGAGAAAGGAGTGATGAAGGGGACGATTCGATTAAAACAAGGTAGACATAGACAAGTCAATCTGAACAGAACTTAATCTGACTTTGAAATAATCTAAAAAGATCAACACACAAGCTCATCTCATCTGCTTGGATACATCACCGATAATCGAAGAACATAGATGAAGTTGATGTAATGAGTAATATGGTAGAAAATATGATGGCTATATCAAGGTAGACGAAACAGGGACTCAACATCTAAAGAAACCCGAGAGGTATACTCCCATCACTCTATCGACGAAAGGAAGGAGGAGAGAATAAAAAACTTAACCAAGCTACATAAACCTTACATAAGACATAAATAAGGGGACATGCAAAATCGATCGAACCCAAAAACTCCAAACCACCAAATTGCTAAAGACAGTCAACCAAACAAAGATGAACAGAACACCACAACAATTACCAATTCAACTAGATTAAAAGACTAAAAATTAGGAGCAACACCTGAAATAATCTAGCAATGGGATTTCACCGAACACCAAATCTCATACTAGATTTTAGATCATAGAGCTCTTAAAGGCTAAAAAAGAGGTAGAGAGAAGAAATACACAAGATTGGAGCTCCTCACACCATGCAATGTGCAAAGGAGATCTGAAAGAGGAAAGTTCATGGTCATCTTCAAAAAAGTTAAGCAAGTGCGTTCGTAAGTGTCAGTGGTGGAGAATCAGAGATTCAGATCGGCAGTGCAGTGGGCTTCCTTTCCTGGCGGCGGTGGGACCAGAAACGCCGGGAAGGAGATCGACGGAGGACCACTCTCTCTTTCTCTTCGTACTCTCTCTCTCTCTCTTCGCACTTTGGAAATATAGTTATTACTAAAAAGATATTAACGTAACTAAGGTTAAACAAATAACTTGGCTCATCGAGGTATTTCTTGCGATGAAAGGTGTGACCATTGTGGTGCTGAAAAGGAAACAATGAACAACATCCTATTTGAATGCCCTCAAGCAATTCAATCCTGGGTATTATCAAAGATCCTTGCAGGAGTCCCTTTCCAAGGACCTTCGATCTACTCTAATATAGATCATCTCCTATGGAAGATACCCAAAATGGAAGATTATAACAGTTTCCCCTAGATTTTTTGGTTCTTATGGAAAGAGAAAAATGAAAAAGCCTTTACAAATAAAGATGGTGACCCACAGGAATTAATAAGGGCAGTTGAAACTAAAACTGCAATTTGGGATGCTGCCCAACCACAGAGTAATGGTTCGTTATTAAGACACTAGGAAACTAGACCTCATGTGTTTGAGATAGTCTCCAGACCATTGATGATAAACTCGACATTCACTGGGTATATATGTCTGGTGGATGCATCTTGGAAGGACTCAGATTTGTTCTCCGGGCTGGGACAATACTGCTTTCCCGATGACACACTAGGCGTCAACATGGAGGCATAATGTATCAGACGGAGCCTCTCCCCACTCCATGCAGAATTTGAGGCAGTCTTCTGAGCCATGACATATCTTTTGCATCTTCAGATTCTGAAAGTGGAGTTCTTAGTGGACTGTTCGGTACTCATACAAATCCTTGAAAATCCTTCAGTAGAACCAGCTTTCCTACCCTCATAATAGATATTTTAAGACTCCGAAGCCTCTTCATGGTAAGTTTGATAGTTTTGATTCTAAAGACCTTGAATCACAAAACAATTTTTTTAGCACGTTATGTTAGACTTTTAGTCAGGAATTAGATTTTTGTTTATGTTTGTACTCTCACATAAGTCACATTTTAACAAAAGAAACAAATAATTACATAATATTATTTAATCAATCTCAAAACCAGTTATATGTTATTAATCAGATAATCGATGTAACAATATTAGTTTCCTAATAAAATAAAACAATGTCAAATATATAATTAAACTATGTTTATTGATTTTGTTAACCAATTCATAACAACATTATTATCACCTATACTAGATGATTACCCGTGCGGTGCACGGTATATTTGTTCAACAGAATAAATATACATTTATAGTTATATCATATATATTTATAAAATTTATATATGTGATATTTTCTTGCTTTAAATTTATTTTATGATTTGATTTGTATATGCACTTTATTATTTTTATATATACTTGATATACTAATGATCAATCTATAATGATGATTCGTGTTTTATCCAAAATATATTTTTTGGATCCATGTTTATTAAGGTTTTGATGCATTACATAATTTTTTTGACTCAAGTTCATTTAGGGTTTTAGAGACGTATTTATTTATATTTGTAGATTTGTGTACATTTATTTTATATTTTTGTATCCGTATTCATTTAAGTTCTTAGACCCAAGTTAATTTAAGTTTTTTAATCCGTATTCATTTAGGTTGTTACAACCGTTTTTGTTTAACTTTTAAATTTAAAATTAAGGTTCGTTTATTTGCCATAATAATAATAAAAAGGTAAAAAAATATTTAATACCCAAATAAAAAGAATAAATTAATAATTATCGGTAATTATTTTTGTCATAGTAATATTGTAAACATGATAAGTGTCTTAAGTGTTTCACAAATATATAATAAATTAATTTTTAAGGAAACTTAATTCTATTGATATTTATTGTTGATATAAAAGACAAAAAAATATTTATATCCAAACAAATAAATAATTTAAATTATTGATAATTATTTGTTACACGGTAATATATTTATATAAGATTAAATAACTCACCTTTTAGAACATTGTATTGTTTTTCTTTTGTTTGATAATCATAATCTCGATAGTTTCTATAATTAAAAAAATTACTAATATATGTTTATAAATAGATTCTGAAATATTAATTTGGTGTTTATATATATATATATATATGTCATTAAATTTATCTTTCATGAATATATAATATTTAATAGTATTTAGGTATACACGGTAAGTATGTTAATGACATTTCATTAATAATTAATAAAATAAACTATTAAAGAAAACCAATTATATTTTTATTTGATAATGATATAAAAAGAAATAGTATTTAATATCTAAAAAGTATAAGTTAATTATTATTGATAATTATTTGTAATATGATAATATATTAATTATTATTTATTAATATCTTTAAGACGTGTATATAAACTAATTAGTTAGGATCTAAATTGCAGAAATGATCTTGGGTTTGATATTTCATTATTGACCGAATAGTTTGAGAACCGTGATGAAATTAAAAACCATTGTTAATAGCGTTTTAATTTTTTTTGGTTTTGTATATCTTTTCTTATATTGATCAGGGTATCCTATAACATATACATACATATAATATATATATATATATAATGAGACATTTTAACCTAAATTTAGATTAGTACGAATGTTATTTAAAACGGCGAGTAAATACATTAAATTGTATTGTATTTCTTTTTCTTTCATATATTATGTATTTTCATGAACAAATACAATAGCTCCAATGATCTAGATCTCTTTAGTTCCTATAATTATAAAAAAACAATTACTAATAATTGTTTATAAATGGTAAACGAAATATTTAATTTGTGTTTGCAATAAAGAAATCTCAAAATTTTCTCTAGAAATCTATATTATTAAATACTATTTAAGTTAATATGGTATTTGTGTTTATTACATTTTATTATTAATGCTACAAAAACAAAAGTATAGAATTCTTATTATATTATTATTTAATATCCAAATAAAAAGAATATGTTAGTAATGATGGGCAATTAATTGTATCATGATAATATATAAAATGTGTTATGTGTCTTAAGTAGTAATTATTGCGTATAAATGGTAAGCAAAATATTTAATTTGTGTTTACAATTTATAAATCCCAAAAAATATACAAATATATATGATTGAATATTGTTTGAGTAAATATGGTATATGTGTTTATTACATTTTAAATTAATTTAAATATAAATGATTAACGAATTCAGATTATATTAATATTTAATGATGGTATGAAAGGCAAGAAGTATGTAATACCGAATTTAAAACAATATGTTAGTAATAATCGGAAATCATATATATTTTGGTAATATATAAAAAATGGTAAGTTATGTAACTTTTAGAAATAAAAAATAAATTAATATGGTCATTTAATCCGATTCAATTTATATTTAATGTTGATATAAAAACAAAAACTTATTCAATACAAAAATAAATAACTAATTTTAAATTTATATTAATTATTTGAACCATTTGGTAATATATATAAATATAAGATTAAATGATTGATTATCTTAGTATCTCCCTCATTAAGAAAATACCAAAATTTACCAATAATTTTTTTTTGACAGTCTCATGTATTTTTGAACCATAATTTATTTTAAAAACGTTAGTGTAGAAAATAAAAGATTGTATTTAAATGCATGGTATAACAAAACTTACTTATTATCAATCAAAACTAATTCTATTGTCTGACCATACTTTTTAGTAAAGACCTTCCAGAGACGGATGATTTTAACTCTTATCCTCCAATGAGAGTTAACTGGTTTAATAGCTGAAACAGAATTGAAAACTATTTTTTTTTTCTGCTTTCGAATTTTTTTTGAAATTTTTGTGTTTTTTCTGGTGTGTTGAGCACTACATCTTAGAACAAACACACACACATATATATATATATATATATAGGATACGAAATCTTATAAAAAATTGCTATATATCCCATATATACATTTATATGGCAATACTTATAAATAATATTCACGTATATTAATTAGAGATTGGATTTTCCATAAACGCTATTAATATAATTATGCTTTTCGATTTAATTATTTCTATTAAAATAGAAAGTTTCAAATCTGTAATAATATATTATTGATAATCCGAAATTGCTCTTGTAATTTATGGAATAATTCATCTGGTAGTTTATGTACAATAAATACAAATCGAATATATTCTGATTTAACTCCCAAATTTATGTGATATAGTAAATCAAAACGTATTTCGTTATCCAAAATTGACTTACGATATTTCGTAATCCAAAATTGCTCCTGTAATTTATGAAATAATTGCTCTTGTAATTTATAGAATAATTACTTTTCTCGGAATTCATTAATAAAAATCGACTTACCATATTTCGTAATCCAAAATTTCTCTTGTATTTTGTGGAATAATTGCTCTTGTAAATTATGGAAAGATTGCTCTTCTCAGAATTCATTTCTAAAAATTGACTTACTATATTTAATAATCCAAAAATTAATCTTAAACAAAATAATTTCCGTCATTAATACAAAATAATACCTAAATATTATCAATAGATTAAAAAAATGTAGATGATTTCTCTAAAATACCCCAAAGAAAATCGTAAAAATGATGATATTTCAAGTAATTAACTAATATAATCAAGGGAAATTCTAAATTTTGCTATCCTTTTATTATATAAGAGATAATAAGATAATGGTAATAGATTTTAACAACCTTAAATACCGTGTTATATTACTTCATTAGGAATAAGTATAACAATTATTCACAACGGAAAAATTGGAGCTATTATAACGATTGTATTATGACTAAAAATATTAGTAATAATTTGTGATATTTTATATAAATTTTTGTTATAAAATTTATTTGTTACATTTTTTAAGAAATCATTGTGATTTTTTTTCGTAACAGTTTGTGATGAAATTATATTTTTTTGTCACCAGTATTGTGACTTTTTTTTACAAAAATATATTTGTATATTTGTGTTCAACTATTTACCAATCATCACAATTCATAACTAACATGTGACAGAATATGTGTTATTGTGACAAAATAATATGCCTCAATACAATTTTTTTCTAGTGATTGATACTAGAAAAATATTATGTAAAATGAATAATAATAGTAATAACAATTATCATATATATTAATTAATGTGAATACCATTTATTATGTTATTAATTAATAAATCAAATATATAATTGATATAACAATATTAGTTTAAATCTCCTAAATATTTACATTATCATATGGAATTCGTAATATTTAACTTATCAAGGTATTTATTTTATTTTTTATATTTAAATACTTATATAATCTAATAATATTTGTAAGGTAAAAAGATTCACTACAATATGGAACTAGACCTTATAAATATTTCAGTAAATTGCCAAAAATACGAACTTATTAGTTTGCCAAATTAAATACAAAGTTACGTTGACTAAACCAATTTAAACATGAATTTACTTAACTTACACCCACCATTAAAAAAATGGTTATTAGATATTGTCACTTGTCACGTAAAATTTAATATGTTTTCAAATTCTCTTTGACACGGACTCCAAAGCAATCTTACAACCCGTTCACTTCGACGCCGATAGAGTTTTACCTCGCCGGCATCGGGCCCTTTTCCAATCAATAGTTCTTTTTCTTCTTATTTTTGTTTCTCTTTCACTTCTCTAGGACGACATGGCAAGAAATGACGGTGCTGCTCGTGCTCCTCTAACATGAAGAAGACAACATCACCTCTTGTTTGTTGGTTCCCAGAAACTCACTTTTATCCGGCAGTTTCCGAGACCTACCCGTTCAATCCCATCTCTTTTACGGTTTCTGAGTTGGGACAAAGTTGTCTGCTGCTCCCTGCTCTAACTTTACATTGGTGATATTTGTTGCTCCACTATTCCCCCCCTTTGTGTCTCGTGATTTGAGATATGCTAGGTCTGGCTTGTTATCCCTCTGCTTTGCATAACCAGAGTCCCTCTTCACCGGCTTTTCACCATGACGAGCCTCTTACGAATCCTCCACTGCTCATGTCTTCAAGTGTTGAAGCTTTCAAAAGTGGCTGGAGTTTTAGCAACATGGGACGAACTCTCTGGCGATCTCGTCATGAACATAAACTGCAAAATGATCAACACTATGGCAAGCATGTAAAAGTATCTTGGATATCCGGTGTTCTTCTGGCCATCTGATGTATTTTTCCGGTGCCACATTCCTATACCTGCTAGGCAACATCTCCTTTAGGGTTTCCACAAGTCACTGGACTTGACCCTAGCTTTGAGCCTTAACTTCAATCAGGTATCCCATAATTGTTTTTCTTTTATACCCATTATCTACAAAGGACACACACATTTTGATGGGCCTTAGACAAAACATTATTGGACCTATATTAATTATTAAGAATTTTGTTAGGGCTAACTTATGAAGTGATAGTTCTAGTCTCTCTCGGATCCTCCCCTTTAGTGATATTGGATCATTTTCATTAGGGTTAACGGTCTAATTCTATCTTGAAACTTCGATATAACTATAAATGTACCCAAACTTCATTCATCTATTTACTTCCACATAATTTTAGCGACAGCACTCTAATTACACCGGAATTAGAAGGTAAAAAACTAATTGCACTTTACTACACAAATAAAAAGCTAATTGCACATTTGTTTGGTTGATTACGGTTTACTGTATACCAAAATAATGGTTTAGGGTGTTAAACAGATCATAACTCAATCTTTAACCAAAAATTATCTTCAAAATTGAAAACCCCCAAATTTTCTACATCCCCAAGATGGAGACTCGTAATCCTGATTTGGATATGACTTGAAACAAAAACAAGCATAAACGTATGAACTTTGATCTAGAATCTATGATTTTTTCATACAAATTTTATAAAAAAGTGAATTTCATCATCAATTTCAAAACTCACAAACCGGAGTAAATTTCATCAGTAAATTTCATCATCATCTCGACAAAATCATTGTCTCCATCTTGGATTCTCCTAAATAATCATCTCTGTCTCGGATTCTCCACTACACAACTCACCATAATCATCTCTCATATCGTTAAGCTCCTTAAAGATGCTTATAATGATGACAATTTCTCTGCTTTGCGTGATGCAATTGGCTTTGTATTGGGTCTTCGTTGGCTTTGTGTTGGGTCTTCGTTGGTGAGGCAATTGTTGTGCTTCATGAGTCCATTTTTTTTTCTTCTCCAATTTTATTATCACAAATCTTGTTAGTATTGCGGCCAATCAAGCAGGAAGGGAAAAGCTTGAATCACAACCAGTTTTTGTTGGCAATTCAAATTAGTTTAAGTGGTCTATACTACTATCCAATTCTAAACCGAGAACCGACATGTATGTTCAACTAATCTTTTACCTTCTAATTCGGGTATAATAAGAATTCTATCTTTTAAATTGTGTGAAATTGAATAGATGATCAAATTTGGATACATTTATAGTTATATTAGTATTTTGAGGTGGAATTAGTGTTAGAAACCGAAAGACAGAGAAGATTCAAGTTGATGAAACATGAAAACGAAGAACAACATTAAAAGAAATTGTAGAGACGAAGATTGTATCTCCTGAGTTTGAGCAAAAAACTCTCCTAATTCCGTGAAGAAATCCAAGAAGATCTCAACTCCAACATTGATTTGCACTCGTGACTGTTTCACGCCTTTCACGAGCTGAAACCTCGAAGAAGAGAGTCTTGTTCTGTTTATTGAATTCGAGAGAGAAGAACCTAAACTGTTTCAATTTTCCTATCTCATATTTATGGACTCTCCTGTTGCTTCCTCAGCAAGTTAACTCCAAAAATCCTTTTAAAGATTTCCTTATCTAAAAGTGGGTTTTATTGTTTGTGTTTCCAACAAAATCTCAATCTCTAAAACGATATATTATAGCACATACATGATATATTATACGTTCTACACATCTTCAGTTTGTTAAACAACCCCACGCCTTGATGAAAGTCAGGTTTGGTTTGTGGCCCCTTCCAGAGTTCATATGGTGTTGTAACGATACCTTTGTGAGGCACCTTATTGAGAATATTACACGCAGAAAGAATAGCTTCTCCCCAAAGAGAATCTGGCAAACCTGAACTCAATAACATTGCATTCATCATGTTCTTCAAAGTTCTATTCTTTCTTTCTGTTATCCAATTTTGTTGGGGAGTGTAAGGGGATGTCCTCTCATGTATGATGCCTTCTTCAATACAGAAACTCTATAGTTTTTCACACTTATATTCTCCTCCTCAATCGGATCTTAGTCTCTTGATTTTCCTCTCAAGTTGTTTTTCTACTTCTGCTTTGAAATTTCAAAAATGCATTAGCAGTTTCATCTTTAGATATTAATAAGTACACCTTTGCAAACCTTGAAAAGTCATCTATGAATGTTACATAGTATTTCTTTCCACCTCAACTGCAACTGTTCTTTAAATCCGCAAGATCAGAGTGAACTAAATCTAACAACTGAGATGATCTACACACTTGCTTCGGAAATGGTTGTCTACTATGTTTTGTTTCAGAACATATCTCACATTTTTGAAGGTTCTTTGTTAGTTTATCCGGAATTAGATTTGCCTCACTTAGTCTTTTGATTGAATTGACAGTTAAGTGTCCCAGCCTTTCATGCCACACATTCAAATCACACACTATGTAAGCAAAAATGATTTCCATTTTTTCATTTACTCCGTCAAGTACAAAGAGGTTCTCTTTACAATTAGCCTTTCCTACATACTCACTATTCTTAGTTAGCACACATTTACCTGACTCGATGGTTTGCTTAATGCCTGCAGCCGTCAGTAAAGCATTGGAGACCAAGTTTCTCCTCATATCTGGAACATATAGTACTTTCGTAAGTGTTAGAGTACTTCTTGATGACATCTTGAGTTCAACCTCTCCAATTCCTGCAACATTCAAAGCTCTGGCATCATCTAGAAACACGTTATTAGATGCAGCTACATTCGAGCTTTTGAACAGCTTTTTTGGTTACAGATGTGTCTTGTAGTCCCTGAATCTATACTCCATTCCACTGTATCAGTTGCAACAAAGATCTCTGTCAAACCAGCTACAAAGTTCTTTGTAGATTCTACCTTAGAATTCTCTTTGGACTTCTCTTTAGGTTGTGGACGCAGCGTGCAATCTTGCTTCTTATGTCCAGTTTTATTGTAGTTTTAGCATTTGAGTTTCTTCTTAAACTCTGTAGTCTGTTTTATGGATTTTTCTTTTGATTCTTAGAACCTTTCTGCTTGTTCTTTGAATTCCTTGTTGAACCTTCGACCAGATTCGCATCATACATATGAGAGAAAGATGCAGAACCATTGCTCACATAGGTTCTATTGGCATTTTCTATCAACATATCTGACATCAATTCGTCTAGGCTTAACTTCTTCTTCTCGCATTTGAGTTTAGACCTGTAATCACTCAAAGATGGAGGTAGTTTGACAATCAACACCAAAGCTGCAAGTTGATCATTAAGAGGAATTCCTTCCAATTGTATTCTAGAGACTACAACTTCGTACTCATGCAGCTGATCAAGAATGGATGAGTCTTTTCTCATCACAAACAAACTCCATTGAGAAGTAACGAATTGTTTATTCCCTTTATCCTCTGCGCCATATTTCTTCTTCAAGCTCATCCAGATGTCTTTTGTAGAATCAACCTTCAACTACATGTCAAAAAATTTCTCCGATAGATTTCTAAGAATGTGGCATCGACAAGTCCTATTGTGTTCTTCGAAAGTTTCTTCTCTCTTTGTCTTTCTTGGCTGCGTTTTCTCAGCATCTGCATATTCAATTTTCCCAGGTGGATCTTTATCAGAATCTGGTATCTTTATCTCCATGGATGACGAGTTCTCATCGCGTAGAACATAATCTAGATCTGCTTCTTGAAAGAAGAACAGAAGCTCCTTAGACCAACAAGGATAGTTTGATCTGGTGAGTGGCTACAATTTCGAAAGATCAGGTACAATCGTGTTCTTTATTCTTTTATTCCTTTGAATTTAACAAAACTATCTTCGCTCAAAATTGTTAGAAATCGAAAGATAGAGAAGATTCAAGATGATGAAACACGAAAACAAAGAACAACGTTAAAAGAAATTGCAGAGACGAAGATTGTATCTCCTGAGTTTGAGCGAAGAAATCGCCTGATTTCGTGAAGAAATCCAAGAAAATCTCAACTCCAACTTTGCTCTGCACTCGTGACTGTTTCACGCCTTTCACGAGCTGAAACCTCGAAGAAGAGAGTCTTGTTCTGTTTATTGAATTTGAGAGAGAAGAACTTAAACTGTTTCAGTTTTCCTATCTCATATTTATAGACTCTCATGTTGTTTCCTCAGCAAGTTAACTCCAAAAATTCTTTCAAAGATTTCCTTATCTAAAAGTGGATTTTATTTTTTGTATTTCCAACAAACTCTCAATCTCTAAAACAATATATTATAGCACATACATGAGAAATTATACGTTATACACATCTTCAATTTGTTAAACACTTCCAACAATTAGACCATCAACCCTTTTCATTACTCTGACTTGGAGAAATTGTATCAAAGCTTGAAATGATTATTTCGAAGAGCCTCGTATTTATTCAACTGACCTATATGTCAACCAAACTTGGATTAGTTTAGAATCTGCTTTAGACACGAGAACGCGTGTCCAACCTCTATCCAAAGATCTGATACCAGTTGATATGATCCTTAGGATCATATCAAGACGAACCTGGCTCTGATACCACTCGATATGATCCTAAAGACGATTATGATCAAGATGGAATGCACTCAAGGTGTAATGGACAAAACCGGATCGCACTTGTTGGATGGAAGTTGAAGAGTCGCGTCTTAAGGAATATGTAGATGGGTTTTCCGGTGGCTGGTGATGTCGTGGAGCCAAGCAAAGGTGAGGCTTGACTCAAAGAAACCAAAAATGAACGATGGAAGCGATTTGATGGCAGCAGAATGAAATGGAAGTTGAATAGTCGGAATGGATTAAGTATGAATAGAGATGGATTGAATCCAACTACCAAGAGTTGTGTAAGACTCTTAGTCTTCAAATCTCACTAATAATCTGGATATTTCACACTAAAGAACAAGCAAGTTAGAGGAGAACCTCAATGATCAAACCATGAAATTTTATTAGAAAATAAGAAAGTTTGATGAAGATTACAACTTAGAAGCTAGAGTTTATATAGCCACATAAATGGTCGGTGCCATTAAAGGTTGGGTGGTGCCATTAAAGGTTGGGTGGTGCCAGTAAAGCCTTTGACTAATTTAAAACATGACAACCCATTCTCATGACCTGAACTCTTGAATCTTCTCCTCACTGGTTTTTATAAGCCTTTTATAAGCTTTTATAAACTTTTATAAAGCACCTTGATTATTTTATATGATAAGGTTTGCTAAAAAAGGTGTTTCTCAAAAAAGAGGCGATGACGGCAACGCGTGATGAGATGATGATAGACTTAGGCGAGAAGGATCGGCCGCCGGAAAGGGGTAGAGATCTCGCAATTGATCAACGAATTTCCAGATCGGCTTCAAATAATGGTGAGAATGGAAGAGATGTTGAGATGGTGGAGTCAGGGGAAGTTGATGCTCGAACTAATAGGTCTATGAAATCGGGATCGTGGGCATCGAAGGTTGCTGGAACGAATGAAGGAGGAATACCGGTGGCTGAATTTGCACTTGATGAGAAGTTCGTAATGTCAAAGTGTAATGTGGAATTTCCAAATGGGATTGAAGATGAGGCGAGTATCACAATTAACAATGAAATACTCAAGGCTATGAATGATTTGTGGGAGCATTGCATGATTGTTAAGGTATTGGGTAGTTTGGCTGCAGTACCGATTATGACTCGGAAGTTAAGGGAATTATGGAAACTGGCTGGAGAGATGATGGTCACAGATCTACCTCGAGGTTTTTTCATGATCCGCTTTGGCATAAAAGAAGATTATACGGCGGCTTTAACAGGAGGACCATGGAAAATTTTTGGGAACTACTTGATGGTTCAATCATGGAATCCAAAATATTGATCCTATGTGTGATGTGATTAAAATTACTCTTGTATGGGCTAGGATTCTCCATCTTCCGGCGAATTTTTATCACTCTGGTATATTGAGAATGATTGCAAAGGGTTTACGGGACCCAATTAAGGTGGATGCAGCTACTAAGTTTATGGAGAGAGCTCGGTTTGCAAGAATTTGTGTGGAAGTAGATCTTGCGAAACCGCTTAAAGGCACCATTTTGGTGAACGAGAGAAGATATTTTGTGGAATATGAGGGGCTTACTAAGATATGTTCGCATTGTGGAATCTACGGCCATTTGATTAACTCATGCCAGAAGATGATGCGAGAAAGGCCAGTGGATACAATGGGTTCTCTGGTAATGGAAGTAGAGGTGCAACCGGAAGAATCAAGAGGATTGGAAAAGGATGATGGATTCACACAGGTCAAGAAACCGGCAAGAAGAAGAGCACCGCTGAAAGTGGTGGCGAATGGTGCAAGTAGCTCTGGTGTACCGAATGGTGATTTTAGGAAAGTTCTCGCAGCTAAGGAAAGTGTACCAGTTTTGGATGCGAATACGTTTAAAAATCTGACAATTGAGGAAAGTGAGCATGTGTTACGGGAGGGTAATACGGTACGGGATACGAATAATATAATTATGACAGATAAGGAGAATGTGGATTTTTTGAAATATGGAAAGGAAGTTAATCGAAAAAACAAAGGGAAGAGTGTGGAGGAAGCAAGGTTTGGTAATAGTGTGTTTGAGTTTAGTGGTGGGCCGAGAGAGAGTAAAGTTATTGGGCCTAATTCTAAAGAGCAAAGACACAAAGTGAGATCAGCTATTACTAAACCCACAAGAGGTCTCATTTTCGGCCCAGTGGAGGGGGATAATAAGTTATCAAAACCGGGTAAGAGACTGAGAATGGGTTCCGAACAAGAGAATAGACCTGGTGGAGTCTTTGGTGTTATGTCTTCGGTAATGATGGAGGAAGTGTCACGCCCGACTGGTGTACAAATGGATGTCGTTCCTGCTAGAGTCCAGAATATAGTCGAGGAACAAAAAGATGAATTGGCAAAGGTGGATAGGGTGGAGAAAGCGTAACAAGCTGCCCCGGGGATTCTTGCTTTAAACTTATATTAGTTTATGATGAATTGTATTATGTGGAATTGCCGGAGGGCTAATAAACCCAACTTCAGGCGAGCGATAAGATACATTTTAAAGAAAAATAGTACAGAAATATTGGCACTTTTTAAAACTCATTCGAGTGGAGATAGAGCAAAGAAATTTTGTGAGAATTTGCTAGGAGGCCTGGACTTTGGGAAAAGTTGGAGGATTCTATCCGTGTTTTAACAGAACCTGTATTGATTGGGGGAGATTTTAATACGATTGTTCGAACGGATGAAAGAACAGGAGGGAATGGTTGACTCTCGCAGGACTCTCTTGAGTTTGGGGAATGGATAAATAATCTCTCTTTAATAGATATGGGCTTCTCGGGAAACATGTTTACATGGAGACGAGGTCGGACAACAAGCAATTTTGTAGGAAAGAGACTTGACCGTGTTTTATGTTGTGGCCAAGCGCGACTCCGATGGCAAGAGGCGAGTGTATCTCATTTGCCGTTTATGGCATCCGATTATGCTCCACTCTATATACGTTTATACCCACCGATTACTTGTAACCCACGACGGAGACCTTTTCGTTTTGAAGCAGTTTGGATGCAACATGGTGGTTTTAAAGAATTATTGAAAACCTCTTGGAATGGGTTGGTGAGTACAGAGGTTGCTTTAAAGAAATTGGAGGAGACCTTACCCCGATGGAATCGAGAGGTGTTTGGTGATATTCAGAAGCGTAAGGATGGAAAGCTTACAGAGCTTAAATCTATTCAAGATCTGATTGATGTTCAACATACAGATGAACTGTTAAATGAGGAGGATAGACTCTTGAAAGAACTTGATGTAATTCTTGAGCAAGAAGAAAGGCTTTGGTATCAAAAGTCAAGGGAGAAATGGGTCCAATTTGGGGATCGAAATACTAAGTTTTTTCATACAACTACTATTGTTAGAAGAAGACAGAATAGAATTGAAGGTCTAAGAAATGATACGGGTGTGTGGGTTACGGATAACACAATGTTGGAACAGCTAGCAGTTCAGTACTACTGAAAGTTATATTCACTTGATGATTTGTGTGCGACAAGTACGTCCCTTCCTATGGAGGGTTTTGAGACTCTAACTCGTGAAGATAAAGCATTACTTTCACGATCTCTTACTCCTCACGAGATTGAGTGGGCAGTACGGAGCATGGGAAGATTTAAAGCCCCAAGTATTGATGGTTTTCAACCAGTATTTTTTCAAGAAAACTCGGACATTGTTGGAGAATCAGTGGTGAAGTTTGTGGAGAATTTTTTTACATCAGGAGAATTACCGGCTGGTACTAATGACGCTTTGGTTGTTCTAATTCCAAAGGTTATGAAGCCTGAACGTATCACACAATTTAGACCGATAAGCCTTTGTAACGTATTGTTTAAAACGATTACGAAAACTTTGGTGTTGAGGCTGAAAAAGTTAATTGCCAAATTGGTGAGACCAGCTCGGGCAAGTTTCATTCCAGGACGTTTAAGTGTGGATAGTTTTGTAGTTGTTCAGGAGGTAGTTCATACGATGAATAAGAAAAAGGGTCAGAAAGGGATGATGCTCTTAAAACTAGACCTGGAAAAAGCTTATGACCGAATTCGATGGGACTTTTTAGAAGAGACATTGCGGGTTGCAAATTTACCAAGTAAATGGATTGGATGGATTATGAGATGCGTATCAAACCCGTCAATGAACTTACTTTGGAATGGTGAGAAAACCGAACCATTTCGACCAGCTCGTGGACTTAGACAAGGAGACCCTCTCTCCCCTTATTTGTTTGTCTTGTGTATGGAACGGTTATGTCATTTGATAAATTTTTTGGTCAGCGAGAAGGAATGGAAACCAATTCAACTTGGTAGAAATGGTCCTCAACTGTCTCATGTGTGTTTTGCCGACGATATCATCCTTTTTGCGGAGGCCACTGCTGCTCAAATTCGAGTGATAAGAAGGGTTTTAGAAAGGTTTTGTGGTTCGTCGGGACAAAAGATTACTCTTGAAAAATCTAAGATATACTTTTCAAGAAATGTGTCAAGGAATTTGGAGGTGTTGATAAGTAACTAGAGTGGTATATCAGCAACTAAAGACTTGGGTAAATATTTGGGACTGCCTGTGTTACAAAAGAGAGTGAACAAGGATACTTTTAGTGATGTGTTGACAAAGGTATCAGCTAGACTAGCTGGATGGAAGGGGCAGTTTCTCAGCCTTGCGGGACAAATTACTCTTACCAAATCAGTTCTATCATCGATACCAGTTTACACTATGAGTATAATCTCATTACCAGCTAGTACAATGAAGGAGCTAGACAAAATCTCGAGGAATTTTTTGTGGAGTGGAGGTTTGGAGAAGAAAAAACAACACTTAATATCATGGGACAAAGTTTGTTTATCAAAGAGCCAAGGTGGACTGGGTATAAGAAGAACAAGGGAGATGAATTTGGCTCTTTTGGCGAAGGTAGGATGGCGTTTACTTCAGGATGAATCGGGTTTATGGGCTCAAGTTTTGAGAGCAAAATATAGAATACGAGATTTACAAGATGATTCATGGATGTGCAGGAATGGTTTGATCTCTTTGACGTGGCGTAGTATCCTCGTGGGTTTGAATGAAGTGGTGCGTAATGGTGTTAAGTGGGTCATGGGGAATGGTAAAGATATTCTCTTTTGGAAGGATCGATGGCTAGGACGATTAGTATTGGCGGAAGAGGCAGAGAATATGATCCCAAATGAGATGTTACAACTTAAGGCTCATGAACTGTGGTCAACAGGTACAGGCTGGGATTTCTCACGTATTACACCGTTTGTTTCTAAACATATTAAGCTATGTCTATTGGCCATGGTTCTGGATAAAGTAACGGGAGCTAAAGATAATATCTCATGGGGCAAGACGGCGGATGGAAAATTCACAGTCTCCTCGGCTTATAGAATGATCACGAGGTCGAAATCTGATGGACAATACATGGGCTTGTTTTATGAGAGAATATGGAAGGTGGTGGCACCTGAGCGAGTTCGAACGTTTATTTGGCTAGCTTCTTTGCAAGTTATTATGACACAAGATGAACGGCATCAACGACACCTAAGTGATACAAACTTGTGTTAAATCTGTAAAGGGGCGATTGAATCATGTTTACACGTACTTAGGGATTGCCCAGCAAGTGTTGGTGTATGGGACAGTTTATTACCACAACGAAAGAGGAGAGGCTTCTATTCCAAGTCGTTGCTCGAATGGTTCTATAATAATTTAGGGGATCATGAGATCGTGAATGGTTGTTATTGCTCGACATGTTTTGCGGTCATAGTCTGGTGGTGTTGGCGGTGGAGATGTGATTTTATTTTTGGTGAGAATAGGGTATGGCAAGATAAGATGAGGTTAATTAAAAGTCATTGCCAGGAGCTGATGAATGCACAAGAGAGAGTAATTAGAGCAACTCGGTCACAAAATGATATGGAATTGCGTATGATAGGTTGGTCTTTGCCAAGGGAATTGTGGTGGAAGATAAATACAGATGGAGCAGTACGGGAAAAGGGTCGAGCTACAGCAGGAGGCGTACTATGAAATGCTACAGGAGAGTGGTGCGGAGGTTTCTCTTTGCATATAGGGGTATGCTCGGTCCCGGTAGCGGAACTATGGGGAGTTTACTATGGGCTTTATTTAGCTTGGGAGAAAAGGATTCCACGGGTGGAGGTGGTGATTGATTCGAAGATAGTTGTTGATTTCCTGACACATGGGGTTGAGAACTCTCATCCCATGTCTTACCTGGTACGGTTGTGCCATGGGTTTCTTACAAGGGACTGGATAGTTCGTTTTTCACTGTGTATAGAGAGGCTAACCGTCTGGCAGATGGATTAGCAAGCTATGCTTTTACGTTGTCACTTGGTTTTCATTTTTTTGAGGAGGTTTCGGAGTTTATTAGTCAGTGTTTCATGGATGATTTGAATGGTTTGACATGGCCTAGAGAGGTGGTAGTTTAATGGTGAGTGTTGTTGTGTTTCTTGGGAGTTTTTAGTTAACTCCCGTTCATTTATCAAAAAAAAAAACTTTTATAAAGCAACTTATAAACATATTATACGCATATTGTAAGCATGTTGTCAATGAGGTTGTAGTGTAAAGTGTGTGTTAACATGCCTCATTAAAAACCTTGAGCTAGAAAACCCAATGGGACTAAACTAGCAACAAGGAAAAGGGTGCAAGAACACACACCTCCCATTGAAAACCCTTAGTCGGCTTGAATCACAACCAATGTGGTCCGATAAGCCATAAGACTAAGGTTTCTTGAGGCTTGAAGTAGCATCCTTCTCACGTATCTTGGCTTTAGCTCGAGTAATAGGTCCAATTGGCAGCTCCAAAACTTGTTGTGCCTCCTCTAATTCAAGCTCCAAGTTATCTTCTTGTGCCGGTTCATGCTGCTGCTCTATTATCATATCACCGGTGCGTCTGAGTATTTCCATCTGGTTGATGTTTAAGTTTGAGTTTTTATTATGATGGTATGTAATTTGTATCAGTTCTTCTATATTGTATCGTGAGTTTAACCTCTAATAATGGAAGAATTTGTTTGACAAAAAAAAACCCACCATTAAACTCTGTTAACAACATTACATTTTGTTAATTGTCGTTTCACATAGAGACGTTATCACTGCCAAAACCAAAAATTTGCCAATTTCTTTTAAACCAAAAACCTAATTTTCAAATTTTAAACAGCATCTATGACCTCATTTGTTGTTTCTTTTGCTCATCTTTGTATAGGTATAATTGAGCACAACCAATTACCAAAAGCCCAATTCTAAAATGAAGGCCCATTTACGAATAAATGCCCAACAAAATAATAAAGGCCCATCAAAACCAAAATAATCCCAATACCAGATTTGCTTAAACATTGACACATGTTTGGCTCAAGTAGACATACAGAGTGACACGTGTCCATCCCAGACAACACCTGTACTCTACCTAATGAGTCCTCAAGATCAACATGTGTACTCTGAAACTAACAGGTGGCGTCCGTTGGAAGCACAAAGAGTGACATGCATACGCTGTAAACAACACCTGTATTCCACTTAAGAATCCTAGTTCAACGAGAATTGCCTATAAAAGGAGACCTCATAAAGAAGGAAAAGGAAATAAAAAACCTAGAGAAAATGAGAGGATCGAAAGGGAGCTTTGAAGAACTTTGGATAACATTGAAGAACATGGGATTAAATTAGAACCAAGAACGAACGCTCTTAAATTGTGATTTTAGATCTCATAACATGAATTCTCAAACCCAAAACTCAAACATTCAAGAATAAAACTCAATTGACGAACACGTGTGGAGCATAAAGTTTGTTGTGCTAGTGACGAAAAAGTGTTGAGCCCAAAGCTTGTTGTGGTAGTGACGAACACGCGTCGAGCCTAAAGTTTGTCATGCTAAATCGAGCATGAACAATTGGCACCGTATGTGGGGACTTAGATAATTCTCTGGTGCGAGCGATCGAAATGACAGTTGACGAGCCCATGGGAGTAACAGGGAACTACGAGCTGGTGCGGCAAGTTAGAGGAAACATGGACGAGCAAGACTACCATGACGAAAGGATTATACCCATTGGAGTCGAAAATGTCCAGGCCTAGCAATGGGGGCAAGGCAGTTATTAGACACTACCACCAGAGCCAATCGATGAACCAGTGGACGTCCCTCAACTTCTCCAGACCATATTAAGAAAGGTAGAAGAGGCGAATAGTAATATGAACAAGAGACTAGAAGAATTCCAGAACAAAATTATGGCCTTGGAAGAAGCACGTGTTCGAACAAACTCGACGAACACATGTCACTATCCTCATCAAAGGAGTCGACCCGAAGAATTACCAAATTCAAGCCGTCGTCAGAACTGGCATTCAATAGACACATATGAAAAATAAATGACAAACGTACAATTAGGACGAGTCAAAAACATCAAATATCAAATTCAGCAAGCTGAACCAGCGAAACTCTCACCCCCATACTCAACCAACAAGAAAATTAAGCGGTATAGATAAGTGCAATGAAAGAAGAAATTGAGAAAATGACTTCACGGCTCCACAATACGACGACAGCCCTAGAGATTGATCAAATGTTAACCAAAGCACTGAACACACCATTCACCAAAAGACTGCTAGCAATTAAAGTCCAACACAATGTCAAAATAAAATACCCCACGTACGACAGAAAAGGGGATTCTATCCCTTTCATGACAACCTTTAGCATAGCGATGGGACAAGCCTAATTCACACCTAACGAAAATGACGCGGGCTATTGTCAGCTTTTCCTTGAACATCTGATAGGTGATGCACTAACTTGGTTTGCTAAACTCAAGCCTTACTCAATAGATAGTTACGAAAAATTGTCAAAGTTATTCCCACGGCACTACTCCATGTACATCCAAAAATGTATGACAAGCGCTGACCTGTACACTGTAATTCAAGATCCTAAAGAATCCCTATGTTCGTACCTCGAGCGGTTCAAAGCAGTGTTATCCCACGTCAAAGTAGAAGACGATGTCATATCAACACTTTACAATGGAATTTTTATGAATCAAAACTAAAAGATAACCTTCATATTAACACACCTTGTTCATTGGAAGATGCTCTCCATCGTGCTACATGTTTTGCAAAAGTGGAAGAACGAAAAATAATGATAACAAACAAACGTACACAGGAATAGACAACCCAAGAAGATGTTTAGTGCGAAGAATAGTGCAGTCAAACAGCTGGAATAGATCATCGGTACCTCGAAGTTGGAAGCTAGTAAACTTCAAAAAAATTTCTACTAACTTTTTCATATTTGCACTTTGAACTATGAACGACTTGATCCTATTTTAGAGGGTAAGTAGGCAGGCAAACACGGTGCAACAATCTTTGTAAGAAACAAAAAACATTGACGAGCACTTGCTCACACATCAAAATGACGAGCCTAGTCTCTCATTCAAAATAAGTGACGAGCACTTGCTCTCACATCCAAATGACGAGCCTAGTCTCTCATTCAAAACAAAGTGACGAGCACATGCTCTCACATCAAAATGACGAGTCTAGTCTCTCATTCAAAACAAGTGACGAACAAATGCTCTTACATCAAAATGACGAGCCTAGTCTCTCAGTCAAAACAAAGTGACGAGCACATGCGCTCACATCAAAATGACGAGCCTATCCTCTCATTTAAAAAGGTGATGAGCACATGCTCTCACATCAAAATGATGAGCCTAGTCTCTCATTCAAAAAAAATCACAAGCACATGCTCTCACATCAAAATGATGAGCCTAGTCTCTCGTTCAAAACAAAGTGACAAGCACATGCTCTCAAATCAAAATGACGAGTCTAGTCTCTTACTCAAAAAAAGTGATGAACAAATGCTCTCACATCAAAATGACAAGCCTAGTCTCTCATTCAAAACAAAGTAACAAGCACATGCTCTCACATCAAAATGACAAGCCTAGCCTTTCATTTAAAAAGGTGACGAGCATGTGCTCTCACATCAAAATGACAAGCGTAGTCTCTCATTCAAAACAAAGTGACGAGCACAGGCTCTCACATCAAAATGATGAGCCTAGTCTCTCATTCAAAATAAGTGACGAGCACTTGCTGTCACATCAAAATGACGAGCCTAGTCTCTCATTCAAACCAAGTGACGAGCACATGCTCTCACATCAAAATGACGAGCCTAGTCTCTCATTCAAAACAAAGTGACGAGCACATGCTCTCACATCAAAATGACGAGCCAAGTCTCTCATTCAAAACAAGTGACAAGCACTTGCTCTCATATCAAAATGACGAGCCTAGCCTTTCATTTAAAAAGGTGACGAGCAGATGCTCTCACATCAAAATGACGAGTCTAGTCTCTCATTCCAAACAAAATGACAAGCACATGCTCTGACATCGAAATGACAAGCCTAGTCTCTCATTCAAAAAAATTAACGAGTACATGCTCTCACATCAAAATGACGAGTCTAGTTTCTCATTCAAAACAAGTGAGAAACACATGCTCCCACATCAAAATAACGAGCCTAGTCTCTCATTCAAAATAAAATGACGAGCACATGCTCTCACCTCAAAATGATGAGCCTAGTCTCTCATTCAAAACAAGTGACAAACACTTGCTCTCACATCAAAATGACGATTCTAGCCTCTCATTTAAAAAGGCGACAATCACATGCTCTCACATCTAAATGACGAGTCTAGTCTCTTGTTCAAAATAAATGACGAGCACATGCTCTCACATCAAAAACAACGACTCTAGTCTCTCTTTGAGAATAAGTGACGAGCACATGCTCTCACACCAATAATCTACGCGGCACTAGTCTCACCAATCAAAACATCACGAGCACCTATTCTCTCACAATAATTTGTTGAGTACAAATAAACTGATGAGCGTCTGTTTTCTCACAATAATCCATCTAGAGCTCATCTCGATCAAATAACATGACGAGCATCTGTTCTCTCATGATAATAAATCTAGTGCTCATCTCGATCACATAACATGACAAGCATATATTCTCTTACAATCATCCATCAAGTGATCATCTCGATCAAATAAGATGACGAGCGTCTGATCTCTCACAATAAGTCATCGAGCACTTGTCTTAAACATATAAAGTGAAGAATATATGATCTCTCACGGCGGATCTAGGTACCTAATCTCAGCAATTAAATGTGTTTACCAATGAACCCAAGTTCTCTGAACAACGAACAAATACTAAACATTCAAATAAATTTAATAGAATATGATTCATCACATGTTCGACACCGAACATATGTTGTGCCAAATCCAACACTTCTATTATGCAGGATCGTGCTCATCGATCTTTCGTACGACAAGTTCACGCCTTTGAGCTCATCAATCTTTTTCACAAGATCGCGCTCGTCAAATTCTCGCACAAGATTAATTTGAGATCGTCAGTAAAAGTCACAAAAATCTAGGAGTTTCTCAGGAAAAGCAGCAATATGGTAACGAATAGATGACAAGCTTGTCCATGAGTTAAAATTCGTATTCGATAAATTTTGAAACAATGCAAGGACTAGATTTGACGAGCTTAGACCATGCGCATACCCATCAACTTTCGACGAGCACAAATCATGAGCAGTTATGTCAATCAACGAACCCAAAACACCACATGCTCATCCTCAAGAACATGATATAAACCCTTGGAATTCTTATCTTACAACTCATTCTAAAAGTAAAAAGAAGTCTGTTCGTCTTCCACAACGCAACAAAAAAGCAACATTTGACAGTCTCCAAAATCAGTTCGTCAAAATTCAGAATTTTCCTCTTTTAACAAACTCAGGGGGCTGATTGTATAGACATAATTGGCCACAACCCAATTACCAAAAGCCCAATTCCAAAATGAAGGCACATTTACGAATAAATGTTCAACAAATTAATAAAGGCCCATCAAAACCTAAATAAACTCAGCACCAGATTTGCTTAAACATTGACACCTGTTTGGCTCAAGTAGGCATACAGAGTGAGACATGTCCATCCTAGACAACACCTGTACTCCACCTAATGAATCATCAAGATCAACATGTGTACTCTGAAACTAACAGGTAGCGTCCGCTGGAAGCACAAAGAGTGACATGCATACGCTGTAAACAACACTTGTATTCCACTTAAGAACCAATGTTCAACCAGAATAGCCTATAAAAGGAGACCTCATGAAGAAGGAAAAAGACATGAAAAACCTAGAGAAAAGGAGAGGATCGAAAGGGAACTTTGAAGAACTTTGGAGAACATTGAAGAACATGAGATTAAATTAGAACCAAGTACAAAGCTTTTAAATTGTGATATTTTAGATCTTGTAACGGGAATTCTCGAACCCAACACTCAAACATTCAAGAATAAAACTCGATTGACGAACACGTGTGGAGCATAAAGTTTGTTGTGTTAGGGACAAACAAGTTTCGAGCAAAGCTTGTTGTGCTAGTGACAAACATGCGTTGCGCGTAAAATTTGTCCTGCTAAATCGAGCACTAACAATCTTGAACCCAAATTTGTAATAAGAAGCTTCCAAGATCTCTTAATCCGTAACCATTTCAAAACAACTGAACTTAACCTGAGCTAAAAGCCTTGCCCAATAAACATACAAAATTTAACACGAACATGCCTTTGTTCCCACTTTCTACTGCATAACATAAAAATCTTGAAAATTCATCTAACAATAAAACATACCAAATTACTTGTAATTCCGAAGTAGAAAACTGAAAGTTGGAGATAGCTTGATTCTCTGTTCTTAAAAAGAACTGCATGAATCAAAACCTCGAATTCATACTTTAGAACAACTTCCTGGAACAATGTCTCCACCGCCTTATGGTGACAGTCTTTTATTTCTGAAGTAATTATTTCTTGTGCAAGTAACGACTCTACCTGCAAATTATTCAAGTTAGTGCCAGCAACGACATCTGCAAGTTTCCCTCAAGGATACAAGTTTGTCTATTCTTCTTGTTTTTGTGTAAGGTTGATGTTTATTTGCAGGCTTTTGTATTTTGTTATTTGTAATTCTTCATTGATTCAAGTCCTATTTAAGATTTCATGAATTCAAAGTAAAGAAGATTTGCTTCCTCTGTTGCGTTTAAAGTTTTACAGAAATCAGGTTTTTGGTTTAATTTGGGAAATTTGTTGGTTTGGAAGTGATAGCGTCTCTGTGAAACGACAATTAACGGAGGGTATTTAACGAATCTGATGTTATTAACAGAGTTTGATGGTGAGTTAAAGTTGACTAATTTTGTGTTTAAATTGGCTTTGTCAACTTAAGTTTATATTTAATTTGGCAAATCAATAAGTTGGTTTTTTTTTGGCAAAATCCTAAAAGTTGGTATGATTTTTGACCATTTTCCCAATTCAAATCTTACTATATAAAATTGAGTTTCAAAAGTTAGTAATCAACGAGATTGTGCTACGTGTCAAATCCATTGATCATAATTATTCAGTAATTATACTTTATTAAATAAATGATAAAATCAAACCCTAATCCTATTATATAAAGTTGGGTTTCAAAACTTTGTAGTCAACGAGATTGTTTCACGTGTCATATCCAACAATCAAAATTTATTTCATATTTATATTTTATTAATAAAAGATAAAAATCTTAATTCTATTATATAAAGTTGGGTTTCAAAAGTTACTAATCAACTGGACTGTTCCACATATCAAAACCAAACATCAAAAATCATTCCGTATTTATATTTTGTTAAAAAATAAGATAAAATCAAATCATATTATATAAAGTTGATTTTCAAAATTATTAATCAATAGGATTGTTCTACATATCAAATTCAACAATAAAAAATTATTCAGTATTTATATTTTACTAAAAACGATAAAATCAAATCCTAATATCTATAAAATTGGATTTCAGTAATTACTAATCAACAAGAATTGTTTCTGTGTTGAATCCAATGATCAAAAATTATTCTGTATTTATGTTTTATCAAAAAAGAAAGATAAATCAAATCCTAATATCTATAAAATTGGGTTTTCAAAGTTACTAATCAATAGAATTGTTTTATGTTTGAAAATGGAGTAAAAATAAATTATTAAGATTATAGGCTACATAAAGTATTAATTTTAATTTTAATCTAAATAATTTGATTTTAGGATTGTCAACAAATCAAATTAGGATTAGTGTATATTAGTGTCAAAATAATTTTGATTTAGTGTATGTTATTGTCTATGAAAAAATTTAAAATAATTTTTAAAACTAAAAGAAATTATAATCATTTATTGGTGTAAACTAAAATATGTAAGTATCAATTTAACTTATAATTCATTTTTTTTAACAAACAAAAGAGAAGCTTTCATTAAGTTAAAAGTTCCAACAAATATAGAACATTCGTTGGTGATTAGACCAAAAGGAAGACCTTATGGTTTGAAAACTAACAAAAGTTTTAGAGCAAACAATCCGATATTGCAAGTATTAACCAAAAGTAAAACAAACATCAAAATACTTAATGCTTATAGTAAGAGATGATAAAACTAAAGCTTATGTCGTAGGTGACGGGTTTTAGTTGCTTCCTAAAAGGATCGTGGTGTTTTGGCTCTTGGTTCATCCTCCTCATCTGGATACCTTCTTCGTTTTGTTTCTCTATTGATCAGGAAAGCCACTTCCTCTTGGTCCGAGGATGTTGCCAAGTCGAGTTCCATAGTCGCAGTGAAATGTGAGAAATCTTCATTATTAAGTCGTATGTCCGTCATTGTTTCCCATAGAGCTGGGAAGTTATCCATAGTTTGAGCTGTTGGCTGATCATGAACCCTTGAGTGAAAAACCGGAGGTGTTGGTGTGGTGATGGTAGCTTCATAATGTTGACAATCCATCTGTGAGAGAACCGCTGATGAGGAGTCTCTATGCTCCTCTAAACCTTCTTCATTAATCAAATAATCAGCAGGGGAGGGAACATAAGAGCACATACTAGTTTCATGAGTCAACTTCTGGCAGTTTAAGCAAAAATTAGTGATTCCTTCATAATGAAAGAAAACGTGTAGCCTTTCTCCATTTTGAAATCTTATAGGCTTAAAGAACTTTAGCCTAGCGAAAGGATTTATACTTATCTTTGCTCTGATGGTAGTGGCCCTTGTAACGGAGTAGTTTTGGACATCTATCTCGATCACTTCTCCAACTGCACTTGCAATTAGCCTAGTAGTCATTGGAGATGCATACTGTAACGGGAGATCATGGATCTGTATCCACACCGGAACCGAGCGGAAGTATAGGCTTGAGTCTATCGGTTCCCATCGCTGAATAAACACTAACCATCCATTGTAAGATAGAGGCTAACGACGTAGGATTGAAATTGAATCTGTTTCTGACGTGAAGATGAACTGAACATATCATGATCTATGATCCTTCCATGCACTCTTGTCTCCATGCGCCAAGCCCTTGGAAAATCCAGAACCATTTCCACCAGATCTTGTTGTGCGTAGTTCATAGGGCGAGCCACCAAGCTTAGTCTACTCATCTCTTCTGTACTGTAATAAGCATAGTACGGAATGTAAACATCATCATCTCTTCGTCCTAAGTGGAATTGTTCCGTACCTGCCCAAAAGTTATCTACCATCTTTCTTGTTAGGAGCTTAGTATGTAAAAATTCATTATACTGTATATTAAGTTTCTTTTTATAATATGTCGTGTCCAACGGGACATCATTTAATAATTATATAAAATGGATACGATTTAAAGAAAGCCCATTGAGGCCCATTTATAACATTAAGTTGTACAGTGATCCATTTGGACCCGTTTTGTATTTAATAACCAAAACGACATCATGGTCTTTAGTGATTTCCGTTTATGGTGAGTGGATTTCAGACTTTTAATCCTGAAGTGAATTTGATAAACCCTAAACCTCAAGTTATTTGAAAAAGAGCTTTCAATAACAGTTTTAGTTGTTCCTGCGTCGTCCTCCGCTAAATATCTCCAATCACTTGAACGTTTCTCAGATGATTCCAAACTCTACCAAAGAGCTGAAGAGGCATAGGTCAGCGGAGAAATTTGATAAGAGACGGGATATCAAAAAGCACAAACGTTTTGAAAAAGCAGTTGTTTCCAATCCTTCAAAAGAAGTGGATATAGGTTTGTAAGCTCTTTGTTATTTTCGCTAGCGATTGCAGATTGTATGACTGCTACTCTAATTTTTTTTTTTGTATTGTATTGTTAGATTCAGATGAAGGAGACCCTATTGAGGTTGAATCAGAATCTATCATTTACAGAGAACCCACAGCCTACGACAATTTGCTGGCATCTCTTGGTTCTAACAAGGTTGTTGCTCATATGAACAAAATAAGGTACTTTTATAACGTCCTTTGTTTAATAATTCTTATGCTTTCGGTTGATTTGGAACCCTTTTGTAGTACTATTCTATTATATGTCATTAATTTATGTGAAATGGTCGTTTGAACATTTTTGTTCCTCTAATTATGTCATTTACTCTTCAATATTTACGTTAAAAGATTGTATAGGTAATGTAATAAGTTTTTTGGCATAGATTGTACCTTACATTGTCTGGTTTCCATATCTCTTAACAGGCAAAGAGAGGAGGAAGGTAAAAGTGATAGAGATGAGGATGATGAAAATGAGGAAGGGGAGGAAAACAGTGAGTCTGAGGATTTAAGTTCTACTGATGGAGAAGATGATAATAGTCGAGGTAGTTTTGTTCTTATCTGGTATTGAAAATTAGTAGTTTTTGTTATCTGCCAAGACTGTGCATAGTCATGTAAACTTGATCATCCATTCGTAGTTTACTCATCTCTGGCCTATTGGTTCTTGACTTTTCTTGTAATAGTTGTATATTTGTTGAGCCTTTTGATTACAAATATGTTTCTCTTTGTCTTTTATTAAAGTAGATGATCAGAAAACTCTCGGAGGTTTTACTGAGGTCACTACGCAGGAGAACAATAATGATCAGAGCGAGGAAGAAGAATCCGAGGACTCTGAAACGGATGAGGAGCATGTGTTACGTACCAATGGCCAATGCCATGTAAATGCTTCTTCACCTACTACGTAAGTCATTTCGATGGTGATTTATGTATAAGTTTCCTTACAATTCACGTGCTCATTTATCCAATACAATATATTTGTTCACACATTTGTTATTCAGTGCATTTAGTGAGCACTTTAACCACAAACTAACCAGTGAAGAAGTGGAAACTTTACCAAAGGGAAAGTGGAAGTTTAAGTGGGAATCACCTGCCTTTGACATGCCAAATTGCAGATGGAAAGGAACGTGTGAAAATTTCCTTGATGTACGTGCTCTATTACCTTTTCCACAGAAAATAATGTTGCAAAATCCACCTCTGAACCGAGTAATCAGTATTAAAATAATTATTTTGTAGGGTATACAGAGTGATGCAACTTATGGCCTTAAGCCTAAGTTATTTAATCACTGGCTTCAATTATACAAGAAGTCTGGAGGCAAAGATTTCGACTCATCTAAAAGGAGAAGATTCTTCTCCATTTGTACGTATTAGATTCTGGAAATCATCCTTTTCTGGATTCTTTTGTATTGTATATCGTTTATCTTTTATGGATCTTTTGCTAACTGGTGAATTTGATATTGTGGTCAACAACTATCTGGATATTCTGCATTGTAACAAGAAACCCTTTTACAATAGAGGCTCCTCTGACGAAGATTCAAGTGCCATGGATGCATACCTTATGCATTGTGTGCGTCTATACTTGTATCCCTTTTTCAAAGATAATTAACTAGGTCACTTAGCATTCCTTCAGAATTTATTGAAGTCAGTTTTTTTATGCAGTTGAATCACATTTTCAAAAGTAGAGATCTTGTGAAGAAGAATGAAACTAAAATTACCAAGCATAGAGAGACCTCTAAAGAGGAAATTCTCTCTGATGATGGATTTCTAGACCAAGGATTTACTCGTCCAAAGGTGACCCTTTCTGCATTCTTTCTGCAAACATTTTGTAAATAACTCTTTTGCTGCTCGCATTTGACAATCGGTCTTACGTTTTATTGTAACTCCAGGTACTGATTCTGTTACCTCTGAGAAGCATTGCCTTTCGCGTTATCAAGAGGCTCATACAACTGACGCCAGAATCTCAAAGGGTAAGTAGTTTTATTGAATTCAGTAATCAGTTTGCTAATTGGAATCTGCTTTGTGACTGTGTTGCCTTTAACATCCCGTAGACGAGCAAATTCTTTAATTTGATTATTAGCATATAATGCGAAAAGAATTGTGTGTGTGTGTTTTCTTCTTCCAGCAGATGGGGTGAATGTTTCTGCATTGATATTGACTATGTTGCTAATATTGTCTTGAGTTGCTTCTGCTCTCTCCAATATCATTCATTGGTTTCAGGTTACTGTAGAACACCTTGACCGGTTTAATGATGAGTATGGATGTGAAGAGGGTAATGGTGACGGTGGTGAGGAAAATAATATATCCAATAATGGGAACTCAATAACACAAAAGTCTTCAAAACCTTCTGATTGGCAAGCCCTTTTTGGTGCGAGTAACAATGATGATGAGTTTATGTTAGGCATTAAGCATATAAGGTATATCATATTCCTAAAATAATCTTTTTAAAGTGGCACTGCATGCTTTCTGTTTGTATTTAATTTGGTCGTTATGCTGTGACTTGAATACTCTTATTCGATTCTAGGAAATCCGTTAGGCTGTATGGTGATTTTTATTCCTCGGACATTATCATTGCTTCCCCTCTCAAGTTACATAAATTTCTTGATCGAATATCTTATCAACTTTGTTCTTGTTAGGCCATTGGTCAAGCAGAAGAAAACAAGGAACGAGATGTTGATTATCTTTCTTCCATAGAGGTACTTTTGTTTATCATTGCTTGCAGGAGATATTTTTATTAGATAGCAGACGATTGATGCCAATAATATTTATTTACATGAGTCTGTTTTTTCCGGACTTCATATCAATTGCTGCATGTAGTTGCATATGAAGTCATATTCTGCATCACCTTTTTGAACTTACTAGTTTTCTTTCATTTCCATGTAAATAGGTTTTGGTTATTGATCATGCAGACAAATATCTATGCAGGTAGGCTGTGGCGTGAGTTTATAGTGTTTTCATTGATGGAGTCTTATGAATCCATTTCTCATATTCTTTAATTTAATGTTACAGAATTGGTCATTCCTTGCTACAGTTGTCCACTTGAATAGATTGCCATCAAAACAACATGGTACTGATGTTATGCGAATTCGGCCACTGTCTGTAACTTTCCTGACTCCAAATTCTTTCTTTGATATGTTTTATGCATCTATCAACACCCACCTATGTCAGAATATTGAAATATCTTATGTTTAGGTATTTGGATGGACATGCACGATTCTATAGGCACTCAATAATTCTAAGTTCTTATGTAACCCCAGGTGTTGATCTGCGCACTTGTTTACACCTATGCTTCCATTTGTTCTTCATTTTTTTACTATATTTCCATAATTCTTATTTATGGTGGATTTTCCAAACTCGTACTAACCCAACTGTTGGTACCAGACCCAAAATTCTTAAGAGACCCAATAGTAATGGATTAGAGAAGATAGACCGAGCAGGAGGTTAGGCGAGTCGCGTAACATCTTTGGGGGCGAGCACGAAAAGCGCAGCCGACTAAGTGAGCAACCGACCTTCTCCATGCTCGCCGGAAATCTTGGGGAATCTCGAGATAATATTTCCCAGAACCCTAGGTCTAAAAGCCTATAAATACTAGTCAATAACCTCAAAATAGAGATAGAAAAATAGAGAGAGAGAAAACCCTAGAGCTTGTTAGTCAAGCAAGAGAATTATTCGACNGTAATCTATTTTCGTCCAATAAAGGATTCGATTCAAAATTCCACGATTCTTACGCGTGTTGAATCTTACCATCAACATTTTGGCGCCCACCGTGGGGCACGAATCAACTTCAACCGCAAAGTAAATCGACAAACGGCGAAAATGGATCAATCAAGCAATCAGAGTGACGTACCGACGACATCGAATGCGGGCCGACCGCCGAATACCGCAAACACACGGGGACAAACCCTAATCGACCTGCGGCAAATGATGGCAGACCTGGTCGAGCAGAATAATCGATGAACGAATCAAATCCTTGAGAGGCTTAACGCCCAGGATCAACGATTTAATCAGCTCCAAGCCCAGCTCCCCCGGCAACACAACCAGCAACCTGCTGATCCACCGGTGAACCCGGTGGGAACTAGCCAAAACGAACGACAGCATGAGAGCGCCGAGCACCGAATAGCTAACGAAGAGGCGCAGGAAAGCGACGCTCGCCAAACTGCCGACCAATACGAGGAGCCCCAGGGAAATGGCATAGCCAAAGAACTGGAAGAAATGCGCGCCCTCCTCACTGCTCAGCAAGCAGAGCACGCGCGAATGAGGTCTCAAATTCACCGGGCGACGACCTCAGCCCCCGACATCCACAGAGTGGTGGAGTCGACGAGACAATCCCCTTTCACCCGGCGGATTTTGACCGCCGCAATTAAGGATATTGGAAACATCAAGTTCCCCACCTATTCAGGGGATTCCGATCCGGTGGCCCACCTAAGGATATTCCGATTCACTGCGGTAAAAGCGCACTACAGCGACGAGGAAAGGGATATCGGGCTTTGCAGGATTTTTACTGAAAACCTAACCGGACCAGCGTTAGAGTGGTTTTCCTCACTAAGATTTTGATCAATTGATAACTTTGAACAACTCGTAGAGGGTTTTCTCAAACACTTTTCAATCTTCATACAAAAGCGAACATCCGCTGACAATTTTTTCGCAACCCTTCAGGAACGCAACGAACCATTGAAAGATTACCTGGCGAGGTTCAAAAAAGTAAGATCGTCAAGCATGAACATCACCGACGAGGTCGCGATTTGCACGCTTAAAATGGGGCTTTGGCCCAAATCGAACTTCCGACAGGAGTTGTTCGTTCATCCCGTTGACACCCTCGATGACGCTCTTCATCGCGCAGCTAACTTTGTCGACTGGGAAGAAACGAACAGAGCCGAGTTTGAAAAAAGAAGTAAGAAAGAAACTCCGAATGCTCCAAGGGCGAGCAAGCGACCTGTAAGGGAGGAGACCAAAGGTCGCCACTCGTACGCGGTGGGCAATCCCACCAAAAGAGAGAAATTTAGCTACGACCCATCCAAATTCTGCGAGTACCATCAAACGAAAGGTCATTCCTTGGAAGACTGCATGGTAGTACAACGACTCAAGAAAGAAAATGGACTCCAGATGAATCCGCATATAACAGGCGAGAAGGAAGAGAAAGACTCGCGGACTCCTCGATTCCTCTAC
>OVBA01001703.1:25935-40858 GCA_900406435.1 Lepidium aucheri | reverse complement strand
TATATATATATATTTATTTATTTATGGTTTGAGCAAAATAATCAAATAAGCTTATGGCTATAAATACTAACCACTATGCTTCGAGTCCTGGCCACTGCAGTATTTATATGACAGCTACAGCTCTCCCGAAACGATAGTAGACCCCATAGATATTGCGTCTTGTGCGTATATTCGCCAACTAGTCTGGCTATATTACGGAAAGGAATCCAAAGTGCTTCTACCAATTCTTAAGTGGGTTAGGATACTCGAGTTATAAAAAAAAATCAAATGAGTAGAAAGGAGATAGATAAATTTATGTGGTCATTGCTTTTCTGTCACAAGTTTTCACAATTATAAATTATAAATATAAAAAAAATGTCTTAAGGGTTAACTCAAGTTTTTATCAATATATTGTGACATATTGTCCATTACAACTATAAATTAAATGTCATAATAAATTAGCTGTATATCCTAAACCTTGGGTTTAGCAGAAAAATATACCAAATAAAATATCAGTAATAAAGTTGTAATGTGATCTAAAACATAATTATATCTTCGTTTAGTCAAACAACAACAATTTAATTTTTGATGAGAATCAAACTCAGAACATAACTGATTCGTGCATGGTTCTAAGCTATTCCTACAACTAGAACAAATACACTACAAAAAAATATAATAAGTTTCAACCAAAGATTTTTGACTATTTTTAGATTAGTATCTATTTTTTAAATCAAGTTTGATCAACTATATGTCAAAAAATCATTTTTGGTTGATTATAGTACTATATCTTTTTTGGTTATAGTACTATATATTTTTTGGTTGATATGTCATATGTTATTTCTGTTTATTTAGTTGGTTATTGTACTATATATTTTTTACTGCCTCAACTTCAAGTAATAGAACCAAGTAGTGATATCACTATTACAAAACAATTGAATTTTGACTGGAATAATGATGTAAAGTTAGTCAAAAATGTTTTTTTAGGTAGTCACATTTAGAGTTATATACTCCCTAACCTTTTATATATAAAAGTGAATCATTTGATGATTATAACCTTTTACATATAAAAATCACCAGAAATGTAGAAAGATGGTAATACGACACGTTTTAATATGTTTCATTCACTTTCATGGTAAGAAGTGTCCACATTACGTGGCAGAACCTATGAACAAAGACGACATTTCGACCAAATTCAATTCTTACAGTTACAAATGTACACATATATAATGATCTATTGCAGAGTTTGTCTCTCACAGCCTGTCAAAAAACACATATCTCTCTCTAATTGATTCAGAAAGAGAAAGAAGATAATCATGCAGAGAAGCTTGAAGAAGATGAAGAACAATAACTCAACCAAGAGTAGTTTGATTAAAGACAATGAATTGTTTCATGTTATTCATAAAGTTCCTTGTGGAGATACTCCTTATGTTAAAGCTAAACATGCTCAGGTTCATTTTCTTTTTCTTCTTTTCAAGTTTTATTTAATTATCGATCACAACAATTTTGCAAACGATTTTGCAAACGCTAAGAAATGAGAGAACGTTTCATGTTATTGCAATCTTTTATTTGATTTTAGTTCACAATAAAGAAGCTATAAGAAATTTTAGCTGATCTGATAATAAGAAAAAATAGACGTTTTATTATTAAAGAAATCTTTACTCTAGGTTTAAGTTTGTGATTTTTAGGTTATAAAAAGAATGAGAATGTTTTGGATTTTACAAATAGAACAACATGTTTGTTCTACCAAAAAAAAAAAAAGAATATGTTTGAATTATTTTTTTCTTTTCTTTTTTTGCCATGTGAATGAGATTCACTAGTTATACCTGAACGGTCCGGATTTTGGCATTAATATTCGCGTTTACTTTTCCAAAGAATGGTGCAAAAAGTCTTCAGGTCTCAAAGAATAATATTATTTCCTCCGTTTCATTTTAATAGTCGTTCTAGGTTGCTTTACATAGATTAATTTTTTTTATAAATTGACCATATTAACCCAAAAATAACATTAAATTACGGTTTTAATTACATTATTTATTAGTACTATGTGAAATTTATACCAAGGTTATATTTGGAAATTTTATGCAAAAATTATATTGAAAAATGAGAATGACAACTAATAAAAAATAAAAAAAAAAGTCTAGAATGACAACTAATATAAAACGGAAAGAGTATATCAGTTTTATAATAATATAAATTGTTTTGCTTGAAATCATTTAATTAAAAAAAGTTTGATTTTTATATTCTCAATAAAAGATTCACTATTTCTCAACATTTAAATAAGAAAAGAAAAGAGAAATTATTTTTAGAAATATAAAAATAGTTTTTAACTTTTAGTTTACCTATGTTTTATAAAACAAATTATATTTTAAAACAAAAAAAAACTCTCTAAAATAACTTATATTATGGAGTATTAATATTTTAACCAAAAAATTAGTATCGGTTAGTTCGTTGTACGTAATTTATCAAAATCTTGTTCATTTGAAAACACTTTACCTGTTTTTGTGGGTTTCAAGATTAATATGATATTTATAAGTTGAAGAAAACCAAAAAATTATTAAATTTTTTCTTTAGATTTTTGTTGGTCCAACACCCAATATCACATATAAAACTTAAAGAGTATTAATGTCATAATGTTTGGTTGCAGTTAATAGAGAAAAATCCAGAGATGGCAATTGTATGGTTTTGGAAAGCCATTAATACAGGAGACAGAGTAGACAGTGCTCTCAAGGACATGGCTGTTGTAATGAAACAGCTTGATCGTTCAGAAGAAGCCATTGAAGCCATCAAATCTTTTCGTCCTCGTTGTTCTAAGAACTCTCAAGATTCCCTTGACAATGTTCTTATCGATTTATACAAGGTCCTTACTATGAATCATACTTATATCTACTTGAACTTTTAATATAATATTTGATTTATATTAGTCTAGGTTTAGATATGGTGTCTTTGGATTATATACTCACATGGTGCAATGTGTTACAATGAACAGAAATGTGGTAGATTGGAGGAGCAAGTAGAGTTGTTGAAGAGGAAACTAAGGCAGATCTATCAAGGAGAGGTTTTTAATGGTAAACCCACCAAGACTGCTCGTTCTCATGGCAAAAAGTTTCAAGTGACTGTTCAACAAGAAATCTCAAGATTATTGGTACTTAACCAAATGCTTCAAACTCTAAGTTATGATCTATTTTCTTTGATTTTTTTCTATAGACTAACCGGTATGATTGGAATGAATAAACAGGGTAACTTGGGATGGGCATATATGCAACAAGCCAAGTACTTATCAGCAGAAGCAGTATACAGAAAAGCTCAAATGGTTGAACCAGATGCTAACAAATCGTGTAACCTCGCGATGTGCCTTATCAAACAAGGCAGGTTTGAGGAAGGAAGATCAGTTCTTGATGATGTACTTGAGTCTAGGGTTTTGGGTGCGGAGGATTGTAAAACAAGGCAACGAGCTGAGGAACTTCTGTATGAACTAGAGGCTTTGTTGTCATGCAGGAGAGATGCTGAAATGGAAGATGTTTTGGGAAATATCTTAGATGATGACTTTGTTCTTGGGCTTGAAGAGATGACAACTACTAGTTTTAGATCTAAGAGACTTCCAATATTCGAACAGATCTCATCTTTTAGAAATCAATTAGTTTGCTAGTTAATTCATTTTGTGTTTTATGTATCATAGGTTGCTTCATAGTTTTGATGGATTGGGATATATGTGTTATGTTTCTGTTTAGTAACTTTGTATATACAGAAATAATAATGGGAAAAATGTCAGGCTTCTACAATTTTTCAGAATGTTACTTATTAATTTATTATTTGAATTTTAAATAATTTAAAATTATTAACACCTATGATTATTTATAGCAAAATCTTTCGTGACATAGTTATGAGAATGAAAAACTTCTCAAGCTTTGCTCCAGCCAGGTATGAAAGAAAGTACACTCAATAATCTGTTATTATTAATTATCATTGTATAAGTGATTTTTTTTTTAACTTTGTTTAGCTTTATTGAAAATGGATAAAAAAATATAAAAATCATGAAAAATATTTTTGTGTGTGTTAATTGATGTGATTCTCCATCAGTATCTTAAACATATAATATATTTCTCGAAATATTTTAGAGAGAAATAATATATAATGGGACCACTATGACCATTTTCATATCTTCAAAATCATAATTGCTAATTTGTATTGTTTATATGAGGATCAATGGGTAAATATATAATTTTTTGGTGCAGTTTAAGGACAGTTTTTGACAAATAATCACCAAATAATAAAATTACATTGGTGAAAATTTAGTAATTCGTGATATACATTTGATGTTTTAAAAATGAAAATAGCATAAATACTGTAGAATATATTTTTTATACAGATAATTTTGTAAATATTTATGTAAATAATTAGAGTAATACTAAATTTTGATCTAAAAATGGTTATAAAATGTTTTTGTTTCTTTAGACCAAACAAATATATCCTGAAACCAAAAAAATATATATGATGACTTGTTTTTCATATTTGATCATAAATGTCATTTTTTAGCAAAAAATCAGTTTTTTTCCAACACAAAATCAAGTTTCTTAGCACAAAATCAAAAATAAAATGAACAAAATAATTTAGTGAACAAATTTTTCTTGTCTGGACAAATATTACAACACGCTGTGGTTGATCAGTTGTTTCAGAGTCAAGTGATTCATCTCCTACGGCATGACAACATAATCGAAGTGCGAGACAAATTAGTGAATCAACCAAGAAAAAATATTTTGGGTGGTGTTTTATTTTTTGTTTGTGGGCGTTTCCATGGTAGAGATTGTCACAATTATGGTGGAAGCCATACGTACTCCGAAGAATTCCTACACCATCAACATCAACTCATCAAAATTGAGTATCGTCATTCGATTGCAACTTATGTGAACATCACCCCACATTCTCGAGTTATTGTCTATGGGTGTTACTCTATTGCCAACCAACACGATCATTGGTTTCTAATCCATTATAGGGAAGAAGACGATCAAAAAGCAGTTATAGAAGAGTAAAATCTGAAAATTTCACCGGCCCAGTGGTTCAACTGAATTAAGTTACTTAATATATATCTAAAAATATTTATGTATTAGACTTTGTATATCTTTAATCTTTGGATAATTGTTTTCAAAAACTTGTTGTTAAAAAAAGGTTTTTATTAGGTTTATAAAAAATCAATTTTTAAAATGAAAAATATTCAATCAATATTCAATGTAACAATAGGAGAGATTGGAAGAATTCTTGAGGATTTCAACTTCAAACCCATGATCAATATAATTCTTCAAGTCGTGAAGCATAAGGCCATAAACATCGTATTTCATATGCAAGAGTAATTAATCATTAAAACAAATAAATAAGAATTATACAAAAAATATATAAAAGCAAAAAACTAAAGAGAAAATATTCAATTTTCATCTCACAAAAACGATTTCATACCTGAAAATCATATATCAATGGATATTAACTAGCTTTAACAATTATTTCCTGGATGAAGTATTGTCAGACATATCTAGCACCATTTAGTGACTTATTCTGATTAATAAATTTATGTGGTGTATTGTTGATAAGATATTGAATAGAGAGCAACATATCTCTACCAAAGAGGCCTCCTAGCCTACACAAAGCAATCAGCATGATGATTGCAATAGCCTAGAAACATAAATTTTCTCATTCAATACACCATCAAGTACTTTACTGTTAGCCCAACTCCAACTCCAATTTCTAAAATTGTCCATCTGCAAATAACTAATCTAGTAACATATAATGGGACCTTTAGAACTATTTCATAATTTGAAAAACATAATTGTTATTTTTTATAATCGATTGATTTATATGAGGATTGATGCCTAAAATATATTTATTTGGTTGTACAGTTTAAGTACTGTTTTTGCCAAATAATCAAAAGATAATATAATTAAATTGGTGAAAATCTAATAATTTGTGATATATATTTGATGTTTGAATGAAAATAACATAAATGGTGTAAAATATATTTTGTATACAGATAATTTTATAATATAAATAGAGTAATACTAAACTTTTATCTAAAAAAGGTTACAGAAAAAAGTTTTGTTTCTTTAGATCGAACTAATCATTTGAAATATGAGTAAACAAGTATATATAATGATGTGTGTATGTAAAAGGAAAAAGAAAATGAACAAAAATAAAAATAAAATTTTGTCATACTAACATGCAACTATTATCAATCTTATATTTTTCTTATAAATTCATTTCTATTTTAATATATAAGATAACATTTTTCTTAGGTTTATAAAAAAAACTAATTTTAAAAAGAAAGATGTACGATAAAAAAGTTAGATAAATCTTCGTCTAAATACATATATTTTAGATATAATATAAATTATGATAACTACAAATCATATCGCTTATTAATTTTGATTTCATAGCTTAATTTGGATTTTTTTAAGAGCTTGGAGTTAAAATAAAATAAAAAATGTCCAGTTAACATAGGAGTTATATGGAATTATCCACCGAATTGTTTTGAGAGCATCCTCATTATAGAATTTTATGGGGGTTCTTAAAAAAAAAAAAAACAAAAAAGATTGGCCAGTGCGGGTTCGCCACGTGGCGAATCCGCTCCTTGCAGATTTTTCTGGGCGAACTCGCCTCTTGTTTTTCCAATTTTTTTTTCTTTTTTGTCTTGGAAATTGGATCTAAGAATTCCATATGAAACTTTAATGGGATGCTCTGAGTGTGGTGGTTATGATGATTCCGCTGCATTATGATAACTAAAAAAATGGAATTATCCAGTTGTGAGAAAGACGATCTCATCAGTTCTCCGACAATGGAACCAGAAGTAATTCGAGACAAAGACACGATGAGAAAATGGTCTAGACGCATGAGATCGCAAGGGAAGATCATTGGTTTAGTACCCACTATGGGTTACCTTCACGACGGTCACTTATCTCTAGTTCGTCAATCTCTGAACCTCTCTGACGCCACTGTCGTCTCAATCTACGTCAATCCAGGTCAATTCTCTCCCACCGAAGATCTCTCTACTTACCCATCTGATTTCTCTGGTGATCTCACTAAGCTCGCGGCTCTTTCCGATGGCAAAGTCGTCGTTTTTAACCCGAGAAACCTCTACGACTACGATGGAGATAACGGAGAGGAGAAGAGGATGATGAAGAAGAGAAACAGTGGGGATTCGATGGTGAGTTGTGTGGAAGAAGATGGGTTTGGGCATGAGACTTGGGTTAGGGTTGAGAGATTGGAGAAAGGTTTGTGTGGGAAGAGTAGACCTGTGTTCTTTAGAGGTGTAGCTACCATTGTTACTAAGCTTTTTAATATCGTTGAGCCTGATGTTGCTATGTTTGGTAAAAAGGATTATCAACAATGGCGGCTTATTCAGAGAATGGTGAGAATCATTCAAATCAATCTAATTGATGCATAGTTGTGAGATTCTTTGCATTAATTTCAGATGATTCATTGTTTTGTCTTGTTATGTAGGTTCGAGATCTTGATTTTAGGATTGAGATTGTAGGATCAGATATAGCTAGAGAAAAAGATGGACTTGCAATGAGCTCTAGAAATGTGCGTCTTTCAGATGAAGAAAGGCAAAGGGTAAAACTAACAATCATTTGTTACACGAAGATCAAAGAAAGTGGCTTACTTACTTTGCTTATGTTGCTTCTTTATGATGTATGGTAGGCTTTGTCTATAAGTAAGTCACTGGCCATGGCTAAAGCTTCTGCAGCAGAAGGGATTACTAACTGTGCAGAGCTTAAGAATATGATCATTCAAGAACTTGTTGGAGCTGCAGGACGAGTAGATTATGTTGAGGTAAGCATCTCATTCATCTAATCAGCCATGAGTTTTGGAAGTGGGATTAGATTTCGATAAGTGTTTGGTTCAATCCATCAGTTTTGATGTGAGCAATGCATGCAGATTGTTGACCAACAAACTCTTGAAGGAGTTGAAGAGATAAAGAGTGGAGTAGTGATCTGTGTTGCTGCCTGGTTTGGAACAGTCAGGCTTATAGACAACATTGAGATCAATGTCTCTCTCTAGATCTAACTCTCCACATTAAACTTCAAGACAAAAACTTGGGAGCTCCTAAGCTTAATGAAATCGGTGGTGACTGGAACATGAATGAATGATATCTGATTCTCTTGTGCAAACAGAACAACATGATGAGAATCAAATGAGTTTTACCATGATTGTACGAAAGAGATAGGTATAGAAGCACACATATGATATTTTCACAATCTCAATGTCTCCATTAGAGCCTCTTTCATTGTAAACCTGAGTGCTTTTGAGTTTCATTCTGATTGTTTCAACCAATATCTGTTAATCTTTACGCAAGCAAGAATGAACTTCAAACTTCACAAGTTGGCTATTGAAAGAGATTCATCTTAATCTGTATAAGTGTTTAAGCCTCATGGATGTAACAATCCTTGTTCCACAAAGTGCTTGAGCCTTAAGCCTCTCTGCGGAACACAGCATAAGTATGTACGAAAACAAGTATGTGACCATATAAGATACTTTCCAAATGTTTACCAACGACAGAATCAGGTACATGATAAGAATATGATATGAGATCAATTCAATCATCTTCAAACAAGCACCCTGTGACACATCAATCAAGTTGATAAACCACACACAACCACACTTGAACTTGACAAGAAAAGAAAAGGAAGAAAATAATGGGGTGAGAGAGGCTCGAACTCTCGACCTCAGGATTACTCAGATAGCTATGAGACCTACGCGCTAGCCAACTGCGCCACCACCCCAATTGTGTATTTCGCTGCAGTGAAGTAATATTATCAAATCGGATTATTAATTTATGCGTTCTCGTGTTTCTTCAGGTACGCACAATCTCAATCCGCTTCTAATCTCTCTGCTCTTTCTCAAATTCGTTTGCCTCTCTAGCTTTTGAGGTTTGTTTACTTACTCTTCATTCTAAGTTTACTGAGATTCTCCTCCATTGAAACTGCCCTTTGACTTTTGAATCTCGATTTATATTGTTTTCCTTATTGAAGAAAATGATGTTATTGGTGTTTCTTCGGATTGTGTCTGACATTGAACACCGAAATCTACTAGTTTAAATCTTTATCTTGGCGCTACAATCTGGATTTAAAACCTCAAAATGCAATGTTTTGCTGCAATTGAGATTCTGAAGTTTTAATCTGTTTTTATCTTCTTCTTCTTCTTGCGATGTAGAGAAATTGGGTTTGAGCAGCTCTTTCTGGAGATTAAGGCAATGTGTTAGTCAGAAGTTCTAAGGTGTTTTTATGAAATGGTTGTTGTCTCTCCATCATTGTGCGTTCAGTTGCGGATGCACGAGTTTCAGTTGAGTCAAAGAAGCTTTTTTTCCAGGAACCCTCGTCTAAAGATTGCCCAAAGGTGTTCATCTCAAAATCTCTTCTATAACGTAAAAATACCTCACCGAGAGATATGTTGTTGATCCTGGTTTCTATATTATAGGAAGTCTTTTGGGAGTTGCAACTTTACATTAGGGGAAGCTCACAAACTTAATGTTCCTACTTCCTTGAGAGTGGGTTCCTGTTTTTCTCGGGGAGAGTCATCTTATAAGTGTACTTGTTTGGCATCACTGGCGGATTTTGATGGTCTTGTTGGTTTTGGTTGGGTCCCTATTGGTGATCAAGTTCTCTTGACAGCCAGTATATTTCTTACATATATGGCTGGAGTGATTCCTGTTCAAAACTCCAATTACTCCTCTAGAAAGAACACTGTTGAGGAAGAAAAGGAAATTCCAAATGTGGGAACTTCAGAATCTTCTGGTAGGTAAGAGTAGTCATTTTGAGAGGTTTTAAACGAGAATGAGCTTTCTATTCCATTTTACTTTACAGTACAGTATAGCTTTAAGGTATCGATACAGCAAACTTTTTGTGTGTGTATTCATGTATTCCCTTTCTTTGATGCACTGGCGTTAGGGAGACAGATTTTGAGGCTGATTTGAAGTCTGTATGGGATGTGGTGAAAGGAAAGCTTTTAGATTCTTTTGATGCCATCAAGCGTGAGAGTACACTTGGAAGTAGAATCCTCAATGCCAAACCTCCCCAAGGGAAGCCTCCACTGAGTTTGTATGCGATATCTGAGGGGCCTCAGTTGTCTCTACTCTGGTCATGTTATCAGAAACTTCAAGAAGAGGTTAGCTTGTACCTGCCTTCTCCTGGATTTTACTTTGTGCACACAGTCCGATGATTTCTAGTTCGGAGGCGTAGCTTTATTAGTAAAAAGAAAGTATAAACAAAATAGCCGAATGTGAACTTTAAGGGAATCAAATTGCATCAATGTCCGTTCTAGCGTAGATACCAGTTTTTGTTACACTGTCGAAACACAAATCCTGCCATAAATTTTTTTATAAGGTGAAGAGATTTATATTATCATTTGTGGGAAAAATTGACTGACTCATTTGATTGTTTCCTTCCTCTAGAATAGAAAAATCCGTTATTCTCTACCCTTAGTGAGTTTTGGGATATTAGTTTGCTGTAATTTTCCATACCTGCTCAGCTACTGTATTTTCCGCAGACAAATAAGATATCTGAGACAAACAGTTCAGATGAGTGGATGGTTAGTTTTACTCATATTGTTCGGGAAGCTTATCAAGCAGCATGCACGACTTGGCTAAAAAGGGAATTGTCTCTGGAAAATACAGATTCCGACAAGGTAAGTTAATATCATCTGACGTGTAGTGACTTCAAAACTGTTTCCTATTTTGTTTCCTTCGTTACTTAGATAGCAGATTTAGATTGAACTCCAGAATCTAGCCCTTGTTGTGCAGGCAATTACTCCTTTGCTACTCAGAATGCTAAATGAAAAGGACGCTATCTTTGACAAGATAAAAAAATCAGGCAAGGAAGATCTATTTGCAGAGTTTTTATATTTCCATAGATTTGGATCTCCCGCAAAAGCTTTCTGCTACGACGTTAGCTTCTTTCGCACTCACGGAGTTGCCATTTTGGAAGACTTATTGATAACATTGGCGGATGGAGTCGCTAGCATCTATCTAGAGCTCATTTCTGTAGACAGCAAGTTTTCTAATGAAATGAATGTTGGGGGATTAGAGATCTGTAACCTTTCTAGTCGAGCACTCCAAAAACTACGTAACGAGGTAAAAAAATGAATAAGCTTGTGTTTAGTTCCACCTTACATCTAATCTCTAATGAGCAAAGAGTTCGTTGTTTTCTTGTTGATAGGTAGCTCTATACCAGTGGTTGCATCAGAATTTGGAAGCAGTTGTATCGATGTATGAGGATCGTTTTGACCTCTACATTCTTAAAACTCAGGTTATCAACAACCTTGATGGTTGTGATAACACAGAAAGTCGTAGTTGGTGGACAAAACTCATGCCGCGAAAAGCTAAAGCCGCCTCATCATCACCTTTGCGATACTCCATAATCAGCGATTTCTCATTGCCCGTGAAACGAACCAAGGAGCTTAAGGCTCTATCAGGATGGTAATAAACCTCTTTTCCTAAATCTTAATCACAGAATAAAAAACAGAAGAAGTTCTCATAAAAGTGATTTGATTTATACAGGAGGTATTACTTTAGTCTGTTTCTAGAGTTATCAGACATAGGAATGCCAATAATCAGAGTGGTGTTGGATAAAGTGAGTAGCATCATATCGTTCTTTCTTGTCACTTTGATCGGTAGATCAGTCGGACTCATCTTCACTGGCATTAGACAGTCTCTCCGGTGGAAGTGAATATTTCATAACCATTATGGTACATTTTTTTAGTTGACTTCATTGTTTTTCTTTTGGTGTCCTTTTGATGATTCTTGATTTTGGTGTAATACGAACTTGTAATTTTGGCATTGACCCCATTGCTTCAACAACATCATTATTGTCCTTTGCTGCTTCAGTTTATTCCTTTTTCTCTGCAAACGAGTATTTTCATGTCTTCTGCAAGATCTTTCATGATTACCCTAAATCAGAATTGCATGATCATAGTCACGAATAGGTCTGGGTATTCGGTTCTTCGGTTCGGTTCGGGTCAGTTCTTTCGATTTTCGGTTCTTTCGGTTCCAGAAAAATGGTAACCAATAGGTACTAACAAAAATTCTGTTCGGTTCGGTTTCGGTTTCGGTTTTTTCGGTTCTGAAAATATGGTAACCAATGGGTACCTATTAGAATTCGGTTTGGTTTCGGTTCGGTTCCGGTACCAAAAAAGTGGAACTGAATTAGTACTAAAATAAAATTAGTTTGGTTCTAAATGGTTATTTTTTCAAAAAAGTACTTTAAAAGTAACCAAATATCCAAAAAATAACCAAAAATATACTAGTACTAACTATTTTTGGTTCCTATTTGGTAACTTTTGGTTCTCGGAACTGAACCGAACCGAACCAAAAACCGAAGTTACCTATAAATTGGAACCGAACGGTTCTTTTCAAAAACTAATACCGAACCGAACCGAAAACCGAAGTTACTTAAAAATTGGAACCAAAACCAAACCGAACCAAAATTTTCGGGTCGGTTCGGTTTGGATTTTTGATTCCAGTTTTTATGCCCAGGACTAGTCACGAATAGTCTCTTTAACCTGTAAAAGTTTAACAATGCCAAGATGTTTGTAGTGAGTAGTATTTTTGTGCAAAACTCTTTGGAGTGCCTTGCTTCAAATCTTCTCGGTCTAGTGGATTCATTTCACTAACAATAAGATTATCATCATAAATTCAAATTTACTTGAAAGAAATAATTTTGCCAGAGACGGATGGTCTAGTTAGTTTGCCCCTAATTTAGTTAGGCATAAGGTAGTGTGTTTAAATTTCATCCTGTCCTATTTTGAGAAAAGCTATAGATCAGGGCTCGTGGTCAATCCAATGGTTACTTGTTGACCAAAAAAATATAATTATGTCTTAAATTAGTATTATTGAGTGAAATATCATTGGTCTAGTTGTAAGTCGTAAGTCCATTCACGGCAGATATCATTACACAATCGAGTTTTATTGTCTACTTATGTAAGAATTTGACAAATAAGTTAGTTAGATGGCGGGTTCTAGTCACAAAAAAATTATGAGTTACAAATCCAAAATTTCTACGATTCATAGAAAGGAAATCTCCTTGAAAGTAAAATAATACTACAAAAATATTAAGATTAATATTATAAAAAAATGAAAAAGCATTAGTTTGGTGTTAATGATGGATTCTGTTATTATTTTAAAAAGAGTTGAAAGAACAATTTAGAAGTCGTTGATGAATATCAAAATTGGCGGCATGAAATTTTGGTGTGACTTTAAGACGACCAAAGTCCAATATATTTATGGGCGCGTTTACCGTTTCTGAATTTGAATGTCATTTTCTTCGGGAAATTTATGACATTCTACGTACATAGCAATTAAATCTTTTTGTCACCAAAATTTATGTTATTTTGTCTGTATTGAAATCAAAGCATATATTTGAAATGATTTTAATAAGGAGCGATTTTAGTTAGAACTTATAAATGATATAATCAATAAAAGGTGATTTTGAATAAATTTATAAATAATCTCTTATATAATAAAAGCATAGCATTCACTTAAATATCGTGTTAAATTGTTTATTTTGGATTAGATTGTATTGTTACTAGAAAATATTATCACATAATATTTGTCACACAATTATATTCTGATAAGATTCTATAACTAATAAATTAATTATTATTATCTATATTAAATACTATTAATTAATTAATTATATTCTGATTACTATTATACATATCACCTACTTTGAGATTATCTTTGAAATTATTCTATTACAATTTTAGTCTCTTGATTAATTATATTCATAATCCTAATCGATATCTATTAAAAACAATCCTCCTAATCATAATAGGAAAACTAATAAACAAGATCTATTTAAGGCCCACCCTAAAACAATTATCACAATTCTCAAACGATGCAATATAATAAAGATTTTAAATCTCTTGATTTGTTTTGATTGGTCAATTTGTTTAAATTCATTCATTTGTCTTTTTGTTTAGATAAAATTATTTTTTAAAATTAATTATTTCTTTTGATTCGATTTCAATAAAAACATAAATTAAAAAAAATTAACCATTTAAGATTTGATTTTCGTTAGTTTTAAAAAAATCTCTAACCAATTAAGATTTGATTTTGTTTGTTAAAAATGAAATTTTAACCAATTAAGATTTGATTTTTATTGGTTTAGAAAAACATATTAAAATTTGATTTTTGCTAGTTTTAAAAAGAAATTTTAGCCAATTAAGATTTGATTTTCATTGGTTTTTTTTAAAATAAATTTTAATAGAGATTTTGTTTATAATTTGGTTACTTTTTTGAACTTTAATTTGAGTGGTTATATTTTGAATCTTATTTTGATTTTTTAGTTACAGTTATTTTAACAAATAAGTTAGTTAAGATTATGATAAGATCATTAATTAAACAGATGTCATTTGTTAAATTAGGATAATATCATTATTTCAATACTTAACAAAATACCTTATATTTATTTCAGTAATTAGATTTAAAATCTCTAAATTTGTTTGATTAGTTAATTTGTTTAAACTAATTAATTTAAGGTGATAAAATTCGTTGTAATGTAAAAAAAATGAATTGATTTCTAAATTCAAAAAAAAATTCAACAATTAAGTACTAAAACCATTACAAACCTACAAGTTTCTCCTACAACTCAAGCTTATCGTATTTCTATTCATAAATTCAACTTCTCTTTCATGTACACAACCACTCCCAATAGATCTTTTACGAGATTATGTGTTCGAATTAAAATTGGTTGATTACCCTGAATTACTTGAAAGACGATTTAAAGATATCTATCTTATACGTAAGTAATAATTTTTTTTAAAAATATTATTTTTTGATTGTAAGTACTAATTATTAAAAATAATAATATTTATTATATATAAAATACATTACATATCTTATAAATTTTATATACAATCAAAATTTTAATAAATATATTTACTAGAATATGTATATATATATTTGATTATA
>OVBA01001703.1:0-25899 GCA_900406435.1 Lepidium aucheri | reverse complement strand
TATTAAAAATAAGTATATTTGTTATATATATAAGACATAAAAACAGAAAATCTTTAATCTCACTATAAATATGCAGGAAATAAATCAACTTTTCATAAAATATTACTTATATAGAAGATATAAATAAATATATTTTTTAACTATAAGATAACAAAACGAAATAACTAATGCTATGAGCATTTATAAAAATAAATAACTAATCATATCATTTTTTAAGTTTTCAAAAACTAAAAATTATATTAGTTATATTAAATATCAGTTTTGTTAATCTACAAATACATATTAATAAGATGATTATAAATATATTTATATTAGTATATACTTGCTGAACTGATTAAAATATTAATAAATAAAAATATGTGTTCTATCGATAATGTATAACACATCAAAATTAAACATAGATCTTAAAACCTAAATAAATACGGGTTCAAAAATCTAAATAAATACATGTATAAAAATTAAGTTATAAACGAGTCTTAAACATAAATGAACATGAGTCAAAACGTAAATAACACGAGTCAAAAAATTTTATATGTAAAATTGTAATGCATCAAAACTTAAATAAATATAAAAAAAAAAAATATTTGTCGTGTATAAGAAACACCGGTGATCACTATAAATTTATTTTATATATCAAATATATATATAATTAAGTAAGTAATATATATACACATATAAACCAAACCATAAATAAATAAACAAAACAAACAAATATTATCAAACCCGTGCATAGCACGGGACATCATCTAGTAGAACTAATAAATATGATTTAAAATAGGGTTTGATAATCGATGTTTGAATAACATAAATTCTGCAAATATTTATAAATCTATTAAAATACCACTTTGAATAAACTCCTTTCACGTAGAAATATACAAAATTAATTTGTTTTTCTTTTAAATTATTTAATATTTAATTTAGATGTAGTCTAATATTAAATTTATTAAAATTGTACAAATAAATTTACATCTATAGAAATATATATCTATTCAATTGTAGATCATGACTAATCCAATAGTTGACAAAGAAAAAAGAAATATATATCCATAGAATAGGAAAATAAAGATTCCATCGGTTCTTATCAAGTAAGCAAACAGTTTCAAAATATTAGTACCCACATTTTTCAGCTTGGTGGGTTAAAAACTGCGAGCAGAAAGTAACGTAGAAAAATTATATATATATATATATATAAGTTATACAAACTAACTAATATACTAACGGAACCTAATAATCAAGTGTTTGTTTACTTTTGTAACTATTCAAAACCGAACCGATTATTTATTTTCATCATATCTTTTAGTTGTTTATTTACTTTTGTTACAAAAAATCACATTTCTTTAGGAGTTTAGTTACTTTTATAAGTAAATATTTGAAACCGAACCGATTAAAAACTAAAATTATTTGATGTCTAACATGGTTCGTATTTTAAGTAATCATGCAGATTCAAAACCCAAAAAACCGAAAGCAATTTTAGTCAGTTTCTACATATTTACCACATTTTAAATTTGAAAAAACTAAAAACCGAAATAACCAATTGAAACTAAATCACATAACAGAATGCCTGGAATTAGTGATAACAACATTAAAGCTAATTGACTCAAACATAAATGTGTTATTTTCATGAAAACTAAAAAAACTTAAAATGCTATTCCCTCCGTTTCAATTTATAAGGGTTTTAAATTCTTTTCACAAAGATTAAGAAACATATTAATTGTTTCTTAAAAACTATCTGAATATTTAATTTAAATTCAATCTAACTAATCATAAATAATTATGCAGAATATTAAAGATCAAATAATATTAATTTCATTAAATTTTGCATAGAATTATGCAAAATACTTTATAAATTAAAACAAAATAAAAATCTTAAAACGGAGGGAGTATCTAACAAATTTCTTTGAATAACAAAGAGACAAAGAAGTCAAGAACTACTAAACTACTTGTTTCCTGAACCAATGAGACTAATAAACAGGAAATTAGAGATTATTAATAATTAATTTGGAAATTTATTTATTTATTTTTGTAAAAAGGAAAAAAATCATTTTTTCTCCATTTTATTTATTTTATAACTCCAAAAGCTTTTCCATTTTTCTCTCTCTCTCTCTCATTTTTTTGCCATTTCCCTCCTCTTCTTCTTCCTCAAAGATTTTCCCTCCCAATTTTCTCTTTCCGCTTTTGAGCATTTCCTACTCCAAAAATGGGGAAATACATGAAGAAATCCAACACTACTGGTGTTATGGAGCTCTCTGAACCAACATCTCTAGGTGTTCGAACCAGAGCAGCTAAAACCCTAGCCTTGAAACGCCTTAACTCCTCCGCTTCTGATTCAGCTCTACCTGACGATTCTTCACGCTATCTTCAGCTTCGTAGCCGTCGTCTCGAGAAACCCTCTTCGCTCGTTGAACCGAAACAACCCTCGAAACTCCCTAAATCGGGAATTAAAGAGTCTGGTTCGAAGTCTCGTGTTAACTCGGTTTCTGTAACTCGGAGCTGCAACGGAGATGATTGTTTTGGTAATTCTGTGAGTGAACAAGTTTCTTGTGGAGAAAACAGCCTCGATTTTGAATCAAGACACAGGTTTCGTCTTCTTCTTCTTTTTGTGCCCTAATTTCTCTTACCAATTTGCGACTTGTGTTTTTCTGTCTTAATAAAAAATCTTACTTTGAATATAAGAATAATTTCTACATAAACTTTTTTGATTTAAGTGGAAGTAGTTGTTAGAACTTTTTTGAAACTTTTGTTGTTTGCTTCAAATCAATGGTTTTGATTTTTGGGAATGAAAATTGCTTAGTACAAGGTTACAGGTCTCTCATGTTTCCCATATTGGTTTGGTTTTGATGTACTGATATTTCTTATTTACTGATCATCTTATGAGTCTCTTTAGGTATTGCATTAGAGATATTTCAGAAGTTATTGACGCTTGTCCCATGTGTACCTCTCATTGCAGAGGTTATAAATGTAACCTGAAAAGCTATTTTTCTTTATAATTTGTAATAAAAGTCATGAATGAATATAATTTGTATTTTTTCTGTTATTACAATGTTATATTAGTTTAAGTGGTTGATAGTTTGGTCAATTAGCTAATGGCAGAGGAAGCTTGGGGATACAATTCTGTGAATTGGTGTTTTGGAACATTTGCTGTAAATTTTAACACATGGGGTTTTCAGTTTTATTTTTTTGACAAAAGTGGTTGATCTATAAGAGTCAGAAGCTTTTAATATGTAAGATCATATGAAAATTGAAACTTTCCTCATAAGTGTAATGCAAGTACTGTGGTGTCAAGTTCATGGGGCCTAGTGGTTTTTGCATACTTGGGGAATACTTTTGTAGGATACTCTGTTTTTTTGGGCAATAGTCCCACTAAGTGACAATTGGGTTTTGCAGTCTCTTTGTTATTTATTGCATAGCTTATTTTATGGGACCATATTACTTACAAAGTCTCTTGCTTTTTGTTGTTTGCTTAACTCAGGCCACTTTTTTCTTCTGAATGTTTAGCCTTTGTTCAACTTTGGAGGTGATAATGTAATTGAAGTTACTTATCTGATTTTGTTTTTTTTTTCTGCAGCACAAGGGAGAGTACCCCATGTAACTTTGTTGAAGATCTGGAGGTCATGGTTACACCAGGGTCGAGCACAAGGTCGATGCACAGAGCAACCAAACATTACACAAGGGACCGAGATAGCATGGTACCGACCGCTAGTGAATTGGAGGAGTTCTTTGCCTATGCTGAGCAGCAACAGCAGAGGCTATTCATGGAGAAGTAAGCATTTTTAAAATAATTTATTATGGGTTTGTTGCATTACAAGAAGATGAAGTCTCATATGTTTTCAAAATTCTTTAGGTACAACTTTGACATTGTGAATGATATTCCTCTCCCTGGACGCTACGAGTGGGTACAAGTTAGTCCTTAAACTTCAAAGGAAGCAGTTCCAAAACAGTATGGTGTGAAGTAAGAAGAATGTGATGAAATTAACAGACTAACCGAACATCGAAATCCTTTGAACAGGAAGTGTGTGTAATCTTAAGTAATAATGTGGTTAGAGAACAAGTTTGAAAGTAGATTAGTGACCTGAAACCTCACACCATTTGTACTATTAATCCCTTTAGAGGATTTAGATTCCTACCAAAAAATTTCTCAACTGTTTCTGTCAAATGTCTATCTCTCATGTTTATTTCAAATCTTTATATGTATGTAGTGATGATAATGATTGATGGTGATGTGTGTGAACATGTTGAAAGCTTGGCATTTAGTGTGATAATGATTCAGATGCAGAACCAACCCATTGAGAGGGTTCACGTGTGAGTTCTGGTAGGTGAAAAATCTGAAACAAGATCCTCTTCGTTCAACTTGACAGATTGGTCTATTTTCTCTTAACCACAATTCTGACTGTAAGATCTATAAACACGTGAATGTGTGTGTAATTGGTGTTGGTTCATTGTAATGTGAGTTTGTGCAAGTATAACAGAGAGAAAGAGTCTGTTTTGAATCTTGCAAAACCCCAAATTATTACAATAGAGTCAGAAACAGACAAAATATTGTAATAGTGTTTCATTAAGAAGATCTCTGTTGTTTTAACTTTTTAACATCTGACCAAACTCTGAAATCTTATCTCCAATCCAATCATTGTTCTTTCTTTACTTTAATCCCTCAAAGTGAATGCATGAAACACACATACATACACACATATACATATAAATGGTGATGTATATGCACGGGCACTTGTTTGATCACGGGCTCGCTGACCAAAAAAAATCATGTTTTTGGGGAAAATTTAGATTCTCTTATGTCATCTCTATTACCAATGCACTTTTTGGGGTATCTCTATTTCAGTTTGATCAATGTTTTGTTTGACCCTAAACGTTTTTTTTTTTTTTTTTTGGGAAGTAGAATAGAGCCAAAGAGAAGGAGCACTGACTACGAAAGCCTTTTTGTCTTTTTGCTTCTTTATCTCTGACTTTCTCTTCATCCTTCTGTATCAATGGTGTTTTTTTAGTTTGTTTTTAATAGTTTCTCTTGTTGAACCAACACATCTATAGGTCTCTGAATGAGCATCTATAGTCATGATTTTTGCAGTGCCTGCATGAGAATCTGATGCCTTAAAGCATAACAAATAAAGGGAACTTTGAGAAACTAACATCAAACTTTTACTTATTTAGTTCATTTGACATTCACTATCATTGTAGGATACTTTTTATTCCCTGACCCTATAAATCTAAACTTTTGAGTGATCAAATGTTGGTGCCATATAAATTTTGCAGATTATTGCCTATTTTTATCTCTAAAAAGGTATTTGAAGAAACTATAATACTCTGTTGTTGGAGTAGTATCGGCGTTGTCATCACCTTGGTACTCAGCAATTCTAAAAGAGCTTTGGTTTTCTATCAATGGAGTTCCCTTCCAAGATGTGTTATCAGCTTCATTAGACGTATACACTAAAGAGCAGCCACACTTCACCACCTTGCATTGATCAATCTCTCTTGTACCATTTGTCACTTCAAATCTTAGTAAGGCTTCAGTAGTTGATGAAAACTGTAAAGTGGTGTAGCCAATAAAGATATGGTCTGCCTTAACCGTATATGATTCATTGCCTCGTTCAGACCAACCACCAACCACAAAACTTTCTGAGCTCAAGGATGCATTAATAAACTCACAAGTACACTTCACTTGGAGACTGTTGCTTTGGTCGTTGTATCCCTTAAATGAGACTACAACACATAGAGCAATCCCGATAAGTCTACCTGCATTCAAATCTTTAAGAAGCTCTAGCTTTAAGACTGGTCCCAGTGCTTGGTGATTGAACCATGCAGGTATTTCACATCCAGGAAAGCAAGTACCGATCAAGGATTTGAAAACAAAATTCTGCAGATAAAAGTAATGACAAAGAAAAATCATAATTTGTAGATGTATGAGGATATATAGATTCTACAAAGAAGTTTAATACCTGATTATATCGATCATGTGACATTAACTTGAATTTCTTCTGAACATAAAGTATGAGAGAATTCTTTGAGACTTGTTCCAGTTCATGACAATTGGTGAAAATGAAGGTGGAATGAATCTGATCAGTTGGCATTAGAAGAGCTAGTGGATTGGCTACTGTTCTTAGGGAAGTACAGCCATGTGCATTGAAGCACTGAAGATTTGGTGGAAGCCTCAAAAGAGATGTGAGATTTCTACAATGCTCTAACTCGAGCCACTTTAGATGGAACAGCTGATCCATGTCAAATTGTATGCTGCAGATTGTATCATTCTTGCTTAAGCATAGACGTCGAAGCAAAGATGAGTTGATAATATTGCTTGGGATCTCTGCTATTGATGTTTCATCTAGCAGTAGAACCCGCAACTTTACCATGTTCTCATTCTTTATCAAGAAACTCTTAAGCTCTGAACAATGAGTGAGTTTTAGTTCCTGAAGAGATTTCAGCTTTCCGAGACAATCAGGAAGCGTCTCAAGGTTTTTGCAATCTTTCAAACTCAATAAGATAAGTCTATGAAGATTAACAATATCTGAAGGAAGTTCCTTTATTGCAGTGCCATCTAAGTACAGAGTTTCTAGATGTTCTAAGATCGCCTCAAGTCTATGAAATTTGGAGCAGCCGCTGAGAATGAGAGTCTTCAGGGAATACATAGTGATCTTTGGTAGAAACAAGAGACTTGTGCATCCTCTTAAGTTCAGGAAAATGAGATTTTTCATCTCGTGCATCTCCTCAGGTAACTCCTTCAAACTTGTGCAGCCTTCAAGGTTTAGTCTCAAAAGATTTGGTGCTTTTGATAAACCCAACAAAGAATTCAACTTACTCGAGTGGCTAAGATCAACCCACTTCAGATTTGGTGCACCCTGTGGCAAATTTAACATAATAAGTCTCATAAACTATGGAAGCAGATATGTTTAAACTGACAGAAGAACTACGAACCTTAGCACAGTTCCATAAACTGGTGATATTGCTGTAAGGTAATCTAAGATCAACTAGATTCTTAGGTTTAAAGTCTGATGGAAGTTCCTTCCCTGGGAATTTCACCCAGTGTAGATATCGGATAATATTATCTTTTGGAAACTGAACTCCATCAGGTAAATTCACCTTGCACTCAGTTTCAGAGTGACTAAGACAAAGAGAATTGTACACTTTCAGGTACCTTAGACCGCACATACCAACAAATGTGTCTTTTTGTAAGGCCATTTCTTCCATGTTAGACATATCTAACACAACACCTCTAACCTTGTCTCTTCCCTGTTGAGAGACGAAAATCACAACAAGTTATTGCAAATGCAAGCAAATGTATATATAAATGTAAGAATCACAACTTTCATTATCTTACCTCTTTTGTCATCAACTCTTCACAATTCGACAGCAAAAGTCTGGTTTTGTCTGCAGTAGCTTCAAGTAAAGCCATTGTAAGTATTAGACAATGCATCTCAACTCGACCATCACACACACCAATCAGGAACTTGTCCGCGAGATCTTTAAGTTCCTGTCCAGATTCCGAATCAAGTAAACTTCTGATGTAGTTCTCATCTTGTGACCTAAAGAAACAAGCTACATCCAGAAACGCATCCTTCTGCTGCACGTTTAGTTCATTGTAACAGATTCTCAACTCGGTTTCAAAACGTTGCGTCAGTGTTCCAAGGCGTGCTTCCCATTGATCTCTATCTTTCCCTTTAAGCTCCTTGCCTAAGTCCACTAGAGCTAATGGATTACCTCCTGAATACTCCACCAACTTTCTACACAACTCCATGCAATTCCCTTCAAGATTACAACAAAGTTGAGACCTAAGGAGCTCTAAACCATCTTTCTCATTCAAACCAGGGACCTCATAGAGATCACAGTCTAACCCCTCGATCAATGTCTTGTCCCGTGTTGTAATGATGATCCTGCTTCCCTTCTTAATCCAGTTGAAGCTACTGAGAAGTGGTTCCATCTGGTTCCGGTTACTCACATTATCGAAAACAATCACGACTTTATTGTCGATTAGTCTATCCTTCAAAACCTCACATGCATTTAAATCGGTGTATAAACCTTCCACAAGTCTCTTCTGTACCCAGTCTGATCCCTGCTCCTGTGACTTCTCACGCTCGAACTGGATGAACACGTAATGGCTGATCTTCCTCTTAAGCTTGGCATAGACTTTCTCGGCCAAATAGGTTTTGCCGATTCCAGGCATCCCGACGACTCCAACAGTACGAGTTTCTTCGTCATTACAGGACACATCCAAATATACTTCCAGTTGCTTAAGGCGTTGGTCTACTGCTTCTGTATTTTTCAGTGCTCTACTTTGGAATATTTCAGGCTTAAAGATTCCTCCTTTCTGCGGTTTTGGTTTTTGTAGTGTTTGTTGCGAAATTTTGCTTAGGGCATTCTGAACATGCGTGACGATGGTAGACAGGAAAGCCTCCTCTTGACTGCAAAAAGGAGTAACATTAGAGCATCACCATTAAAGAATCCCTATTTGGGGTTCTTCAAAAAAAAAATTCAAAAACTAAAAAAGTAACCAATCAGGATTTGCCACGTGGCGAACCTGTCTCTTGCAAACCTTGCCCACGAACCCGGCTCTTTGTTTTTTTTTCTTCATTTTGCCTAAGAATTTGGGCCTAAGAACCCATCAAGAACTCTTGACGTGGATGGTCTTAGTTTTTATTTTTTCTTTAGTTAACGACTTCACGAAAATACTTGGTTAATAATTGTTCAGATTAGTATTAAGTATTTGGTTTTTCGGTTTTTTCTGTTAATGGTTTTTAATATAGAAATCATTAAAGTATTTTTATAGGGTATAAAAATTTAGGAACTATATGGTTTGGTTTCGGGTGGAATTCGAATACTTCTATCTAATTTTTGAAAAATAAAAAACTCTTAGAAAAACAATGAACTAATTATAAAAAATAAATATTTATGATTTTTAGTAGGTTTGATTCAAGTTGACTTACAAATTTAGATTTATAGTTATAATGTTGGATATTTTGATTATTAAATTCTCTATGAATAATTATTTTTAAATATATTTTATTATTTTGGGTAACTATTAGGTTCTCTGTTCTCGTTTTAGTTTTATTTTGGGTTTAGTTTTTTGGGTATAAGAATTTAGGAACCTCTTAGTTATTTAGCCAGTTCCGGTTTGGTTTAGTTCTTCTTACTTGGGTTGGTTCGAATTTGTTTTTTTGGATATAAAAATTTAGAAATCGTTCGGTTATTTAACTGGTTCCAGTTTCGTTTGGCTCATCTTACTTCGAATCGATTTGGTTCATTTTTGGTCCTTGGTTAGTATGCCTAGGCTAGATCAGACTAATAATAATTATAACTATACTCTTATAAAATAGGCTTGCGCATTTGGGTACCAATTCAGATTCGGGTCAGTTTTTTGTTTTCAACTTTATTGTTTTAAGACTCATTCGAATATTTTTTATTTTTTGGGTAAGTTTTAGTTTGGCTACAGATCTATTTGGGGCTGTGTGTTTTTATCCAAATTTTAATAAAAATTTAACATTACTAAAGATTTAATAAAATATATATATCAAAAATCAAAATTTAATACAAATATATCACATATCTATTCGGTTCTGGTTCGATTTTTCAGATATATAATTTATAACTCATTCATATATCTTTTTGGATTTGGTTTGGTTTGGTTTTTTTTCATTCAAGCATGTTTCCGTTCGGTTTTTAATATCGTGTTTTATGTCCTAGACTTAGGACTAGCATGCTTGTTTTTATCCATTTCATTTCTATACCTATAACACCAAGACAAGATTAATACTTCATTAATTCATACCTGGTTTCTGCTAATATCAAGGCATTTCTGCTAAGAACATCCTTCAAAGCCTGGTTCCACTTAACAATCCGGTTGTCTCGATCACGACCGTGGCCGGGCAACCTCCAGAGATTCCACAACGACCAAATTCTCCTTCAAGTCCGGACACAGTGTCAACCTCTAGCATGTATAAGATTGGAATAACCAATAACTTGTTATTGCATTCTTCCACATCTTTCATGCTACATTCCATCATCTTAACTAGTTCCTGCAAACACCAATGTGACTCCGTATACCTACTTGATAAAACCGCTAACGCGATCTTTGACTCCTCAATCTTTTTGAAAAGGTTTTTGAGTTCTCGACCAGGAGCTTCATCAGAGTCTATAAAAGCATTGATCCCATTTTGTTTCAATCTCTTGTGGAGATGGGAGATGAAGTTCTTACGCAGCTCAGCTCCTCGGAAATTGATGAACACTTCAGGTCCTACTTTAACATCAGAAGAGGAAAAACTTGTCACCATCCTAAATTGTCTTTTTGGAATTTTATGTTTCTTTAGATTGAATTAGACGACTGATTTGCAACATAGCTATTTATATACATATGTAGACATCACATATGATATATCTTTAGTCAATTCGATCGACCACGTCCTTCTTCAAGGCTACAATTATTGTAAATAATTTTTTCTTAAATAAGAGTTCGTACAATATTAATAATTCAATTCTCAAGACAAGTTCTAACTCAAAAACGTTACAGAGTCAGATTATCAATATGACCTGATCTTCTTGCTAATACTTTTAAAGAATATGCGGATATTAGCTTGAAGTTCTCTAAAAAGATTCAAGTGTTGTAGAATTTGTTGAGTGACGACGTGACAAGTCGGAGGAATGACAGGACCGCGTAGGCCGTGTGTATATTATTTTATGATTGACCACTACATTGTTATTATGAAATCAATTAAAAGATATCTAGTTGGCTACTTTGAATTATAAATAGAATTATACCTACACCTTAGTGTGAGATTTGAGGTGTAAACGATAACTGCGAAATTGTGCTGATGCAGAATTTTACAGAATCTTTTTTTTACTTTTTGTGCGAAATCTTGCGGAATTACTTAAAATCAAATAGTAACGATTGAATTTTGCTGAATATAGAATATGCAGAAATTTTTTTCACTAATTACATCGAAAAATTCTAATCCATAGCCAAAAATTACCCTAAAACGTACCCGAACCAAACCGAAAACTGAATGTTGTTCTAGTTTTTTTTTAAAAAACCAAAACAATTAAATTATAAAAACTTTTTCAGAGATTAAAATATGAACATATATAATTATACCTATGTATATATATATATATATATGTTATACATTTAAAAATTGTGGGTTAACTATCTCCAAAAATTGTTTGCAAATAAGTTTCATCTATTTAAAAAAAAAAATCAAAATGTTCAGAAAACAGAATTTTAGATCCTCGTCCTTAAACCAAATTTTATCGTGAAATTATTGGATCCTAATTCTACTGAACTGACCAAAACTAAATCTGATGGATATTTAAATAAAGATTGAACTCTTAAAAACTTATCATAATCGAACTCATTCCTAAAAGTAAATTACTTGAATAGATTTTAAGGAGCATAACCAAAAATCCAAAACAAAAAATTTTGAAAATCCGATTCAAAATTTAAACGCATACACATAAATTAAAAAAAACAATTTAAATCTAGATGAAAATCTGAATATTTAGGACTACAACAAATTACGAGAAAATTTAAAAAAAACGATTTAAATCTAGATGAAAATTACGAGAAAAATGAACAATAAATATCAATTAAACAACATGTTAGGTATACTTATCAAAACTAAATTATTAATAATTATTTATTAATGTATTGTAGAATTGGTTAATGAAAAGTTGTGGAATTATTGAGTTACTTAAATGGTAACTCAGGAAAGGCATTGTTGTGGAATAAAAAAATTCAGCCCAATCCTCATTTACCGTTAGACACTTGATTAATTTTTTCATCCCGTATTCATTTAGTTATTAGACTCTTATTGATATTTTACTTATTTTTTTAGAGACTTAAAAGCTGAACAAAAATTATCCATAAAGGAATCTAACTCGAAACAAACTCAACAAAATACACCAATGAATCCTAAATCTATATTTTGAAAAAACGAATCCAAACTTGAACCATAATTAAATAAAGAACCAAATTTTATTTTTTCAATCAAATCGTTTTTATTTTTATTTTTATATAAATATACATAACCTAAACTCGATCTATACCATAAACTCTATTCCGAAAAATAAAAATATCTGAATATGATTTAAACCAGAATAATCAAATTACCGAATTAGATGAACCGAACCGATAAAATACCAGAATATGTCCTAAATTTTGTACCGCTAAAATTGAATTCAAACATGAACCAGAACCGAATCATTAACCGAATTTGTAATTGATATGTTTTTATTAAATATTAATTTTTTAGAATTTATTGTATTAGAAATTTATTAATTTTGAACTTATATATTAAAATCTGTAACAAAACTCACCTTAACCCTATTTTAAGGGCTGTTGTGAATCATGTTGATTTTATCATAAAGTTTATAATACGGTCAAAATGAAAGTATCTCCCCTTTTAGTATATAAGACTAGGATTATACTCGCGTTATAACGTGAGATTTGTTTGTTTTGAATATTTTTTAAAAGTGTGTCCATTTAAATTGTTAGACCCGTGTTGATATATTAGAATATTTTTTTAACGATGTTGTTTTAGAGGCTTGAAATCCGAACCAAAATTGATCCGAATTAAAAGAACCAAATCCAACAAAATACCCAAATGGGTCTAAATCTATATACTTGAAAAAGCAAACCCAAACACGAAATTATGAACCAAATTTTAGCTTATTAGAGTTTTCTTTTAATTTTAAATTTACTTGGATTTTTAAATAACAATATCTGAAACTCGAGCTCGGTCTATACCTAACCAAAATCTATATGAGAAATAAAAATATTTAAATAAGCTTTAAATCTAAGTAATCAAAATACATATTTAGATGAACTGAACCCGACAAAACACGAGAATGTACCCAAAATTTATGTACCTGGAAAATTGAATTCAAACTCGAACCTAAACCGAATCAATAACCGAATTTGTAACCGAAATATTTTTATTAGTTTTAGTTTTTTGAATTTTTTTATTAAAACTATATTAATTTTGAAATTATATGTGTAAATTTGTAACAAAACTCATCTTAATCCTATTTTAAAAGGTGATTATGAATCTTATACTAATTTCATTCTATACTTTCTAATATGGTCAAAATGAAAGTGTCTCTAGCTTTAATATATAAGACTAGGATTTAACCCACGCTATAGCGTGAGATTTGATTGTTTTTTCTCAACCCGTGTTTATTAGGTTCTTACATCCATGTTGATATTTTGTATCCCAAAACTCGAACCAAAATCAAGCCAAATCAAACTCGACAAAATACCTTAATGGGTCCTAAATTAATATATTTAGAAAACAAAACCCTAACCCAAACCAGAACCAAATAAAGAACCAAATTTTAGAGTTTTTCTATTAAATTTTTAAGTTCTATATAAAAATGTTTGAACTCGGACTCGATCTATATCGAACCAAATTCTATCCGAGAAATAAAAGTATTCGAATAAGTCTTAAATCAAAATAACCAAAATACCAAATTAGATGAACTGAACCCGATAAAATACTAGAATGTGTCCTAAATCTATGTATCCAAAAATTGGATCCAAACACGAACCGGAACCGAATCAATAATTGAATTTATAACCAATATATTTTTTAAGTTTTTTAGGATTTTTTATATTTAATTTTTATTAATTTTAAATATATATATATATGTAATAAAACTTATCTTTCTCCTATTTTAAGGGTAATTATAAATTATATTTTAACTTTATTATATAGTTTATAAATACGGCAAAAACAAAGTGTCTCACACTTTAATATATAAGATGCATTAATTTGGAGTCTCTATAGGAGGATGATTGGGAATGCATCACAAGACGTCGTAAGAAAGGTTTGTTCTAAACTGTTTTCATTCGATTTCTTCTGTGTGAAATCGGTCTTTTACTTTGAACTCAGGGTGGAGTTATACGATGTGATTGGTAATCGTTTTGGTTGCTTTAGAAAGCAAAATTTTTTCAAAAGTCTTAAAACTATACCAATCATGCTTTAGGTTTATTTTTGGCTCTCATTGCTCTAAAAAACAATTTTTTTTATGGAATGTTTTTTTCTGTAGAAAGCCAAAATTTTAGAACCAAAATTTATGAGCTTTACAAAAATAAAATCCTACAGCAGAAAAGTCTACAGCCAAAAAACCTACAACAAAAAATTCTACAGCCAAAAAACCTACAGCTTAAATCCTAGAGCAAAGAACTCAAAGCTACAGCTTTTACCAATCAGCCCCATAATCTCATGAAAACTCTGTAACCACTGAAACTTGAATATATGTCTTTAACCATATGAAACTTTTAAAATATGTTATAACCACACACAAAAATTTGATTTGGGTTGTATCCTCTAAATTTCAATCTCTGTCTACATGAAATTTTAATTTCTTAAATTAAAAATAGTAATAAAATTATGTCATTTTTTTGTCAATGTTGGGCCATAACTGACCGACCTTTTAGCCAAGTTCCTGCATAGTGCAAACAACAGAACTCGATCCCAAAACATGCAAATACTCCTGCCTTTGGTAAACTTACCACATGCCACTAGACTAAATGCCACTTACAATCAATATTAAAAATTTAAGATTTTGATTTCGTGTTCTTCATTAAATTTATATTTATATCCAAATCAATTTTTGATTTCGGATTTTTGATTTTTTGGGAGTTAAAGTGACTTCAAAGTATTATTTTGATATTTTAATTAAAATAGTTGTTAAAAACACAAATTTATTATTATTTTTAAGTTACAAAATTAAAATTTCATGTGGTTAGAGATTGAAATTCAAGTTTCTATGCAACTACATGCGAATTTAAAGTTTCATGGAAAACAGCCCGAATCAAAGTTTTTCGTGTGATTATAACATATTTCAGAAGTTCCATGTAGTTAGAGACAAAGGGTGTGATTGGTAATGACTCTGGTTGCTCTGCAGAGCAAAAATCTTTTCACAGCAACCAATCATGCTTTGAATTTATTTTTGGCTTTCATTGCTCTAGAAAGCCAATTTTTTATTTATGGAATGCTTTTGGCTGTAGAAAGCCAAAAACCTAGAGCCAAAGTTTATGAACTTTACAAATATAAATTCCTACAACAAAAAAGTCTACAGCAAAAAAGACCTACAACAAAAAAATCTACAGCCAAAAACCCTACAGCCAAAATTCTACAGCAAAAAACTAAAAGGTACAGCCTTTACCAATCGATCTCAAACTCTCGAGCTTTCAACTCCATTAAGCAATTTTTTATCCTTTTTCATAAAATGAAATTCTCTAACATATTTTCTTTCTAAATCTCTTAATTTTAATACTGATTATTAAAAAGGGTTCTATAAAATTATTTTGAATATATTAAATCCTTAAATTAATATATGAATTTATTTTTATCATGTTAAATATCTTAGTGTTAAATTAATGGATAATAAACAATTCTTAGATAATTAAAAATATAATAAAAGGTTTTTATTATTATTAAGGATTAAATAACCACATGACCAATATGACCAATATACCCTTATATTTATCGACTACAACAAATGGTAGCTGATAAAAATTTGTGGTACACCGATAACAAATAAGGTAACGATATAATTAATATATAATTACTATTTAAACATGGAAAAATGTAGAATAGTAGTACATACATGAATTATAACCAAAAATTTAGATGGTAATTGTATTGTTAACATATTAATGATTATGTTATTGTATAACAAAACTGTTAACTCTACTCAAAATAAAAGAGTTAACGTGGTAACAATATTTTATCTAGTAATATCTAGTAAAAGAGTTAACACGGCTATTTCAAAGAAGCTGGTCATATCAGTTATCATCCCAAATGTGCTGCCACCAAAATCACACACTTTTACTTCGCCGATGACCTACTCGCCTTTACAGACGGCTCACTCTCCTTTGTCCAGCATGTGTTGGATATACTCCTAGACTTCAAAAACTTGTCTGGCCTCGCCATAAACCCGCAAAAATCAAGCTTCTTCCCTGTAGGTTTATACCTACCAGAAGTCATAGCCATTGAATCAATGTCAGGTATTCCCTCAGCATCTTTGCCTATTAAGTACTTGGGATTACCCCTATCCCCTAAGAAACTATCCACTCTTGACTGTGAACCACTACTACAAAAAATACGTTCAAAAATGGGAGCTTGGTCAGCAAAATACCTCTCCCTCGCGGGTAGGCTTCAACTCCTCAATTCAGTCATTGGTGGGATAACGAATTTCTGGTCTAAAACGTTTATACTGCCAAAAAAAGTTATCAAACACATCAATTCACTATGTAGCGCTTATCTATGGAAAGGTATTCTCGAAGACAGACATACAGCAAAAATTGCATGGTCAACTCTGAAAAAACCAAAAATAGAGGGTGGATTGGGAATCAAAAACCTTGAAATTTGAGACCTAACTTGTGCATTAAAGTTGTTCTGGATGCTTTTCTTCCGCCAGGAATTAGTATGGATTGCATGGATCCACCAAAATGCCATCAAAGACAGATCAATCTGGGCAATGAAGCAGTCTCAAACATACTATTGGCAATTCAAGCAATTACTAAAACTCAAAATTATAGCTACCAAATGGGTAAGACTCTTGCCAGGGAATGGCTGTAGTATTAAATTCTGGACAGACCCGTAGACTGCATATGGCCCTCTGATTGACTACATTGGTCAACTCGGTCCTTGCCAAATGGGTATACCAATCAATGCCTCCTTAGCTTCACGATGGATCAATGGATCATGGAGAATGGAACATGCAAGAAATGACCAAATTGAAGAGGTTCAGAGCTTTATGACAACCATATTCCTAAATCAATGAGATAACATACTCATCTGGTATGTAAATGGAAATCAAGTAACCAAATTCATCTCTAATATAATCTACGAGCAGCTCCAACTCACTGGTCTAACGGTTTCATGGTACAAATCAATTTGGATTAAAGGGGAATTCCAAGACATAAAACTCTTACCTGGCTTTTTGTCCATAATCGCTGCCCAACTCGTGATATGCTTCATAACTGGGGAATCACAACAAATACTCTCTGCCTTCTCTACAATCGAGATTCTGAAACTAGAAGTCACCTTTTCTGCTCTTGCGAATTCAGTTCAGTTGTTTAGAAGCTTCTCACCAATACATTTGATATGCATGGTTGGACAGCCGATTGAGATCTCATTCTTCACTACCTACCTATTTTTAATGGTGGAAATCACAAGAAGTATCTTCTTCACTTAATCTGGCAAGCATCAATATATGAGCTATGGAGAGAACAAAATGAACGGCTCCAAAAAATACTCACCGCCAACCAGACTTAATCGCTACAACTATCAGGCGAATTATCACCAACAAGATCTCTTCCTTCAGAAACCAGAACAAACACACGGCTTCTACGGTGATGCAATTGTGGCTCTCTCTCTGTTAATCGCATATTTCTTCGACTTCCACTGTCAAAATTAGGTCTGTTATGGGCAAGACTATAAGGTTCTTTTTGTTTCTAAGATGTGGGCTCTATTATTTATGTTTGCAAATAATCCGATCCTTGGCTGATTTTATTTAATGCATAACCTTTTATCAAAAAAAAATATTGAGTCTAACTGGTAACATAGAAAATGAGCTGAATTGTAGAATTTTTTTTATTCAGCTTCTTTTTTACCAGTTGACACTGCTGAATTTTCAGCTCAATTTTTTCTTTTCTCTTTCTTTCCCTACTTTTTGCCTTTTCAGTTTTTGTATTACTTCCTTTCAAGACATTTTTATCATATGTAGTCCCAACACATTTGTTTTTTTTCAACTTAACTCATTATAAAATATGGGAAAGCCAATGTTGAGGTACATAATCCACAAATGACTGATTTCTGAAAAGCATCCTAACACTACGGGCCAAAAAATCAACTTTGTGATTCAAAGAACGAGGTATAAGACAGAGAAAAATATTAGAAGGAGCAACAAAGACGATCAAACTCCTCCAAAAAAGGTGCAAAAGCTGGCCAACCTTTGGGATCGTCAACAGTCTTCAACACCTCCGAACAGTCAACTGCAACAGCAACCTCCAGCCGCTGCAAGGAAATGAGGAAGGCCATCGCCCACAACAAAGCTTCAAACTCGGAATGCAGAGAAGACAAACTACAAGGAATGGCACGGGCTCCAAAACTGACCCCACCCGAACCATCATAGAAGCAAACCCAACCAAAGCCCGAATAGAGCTCAGACTCCTTCCAAGAAGCATCCACAAAACAGCGCAAACCAGTAAAACCCGGGTCCCCCAAAAAAGGCCTGGATAGAGCCTCCTGATGAGCCGAGATAGAAGGAAAAGAAGAGATGCGCAGTTCTAGCCTTCCATAGGAACCAAACCACCCATGGAAAGAAACTCTTATCGACATCCGAGGGAGTCCGCCAAAACAAATGATCAAAATTCAAAAAATAGACAAACTTGGGAAAACCCCATTACCCGACAATATCCGGGAAAGAGCCCAGGACTGGACAGCCGGAGGACACTCAAACAACACATGATTAACCGACTCTGAATCCAAACCACAATGAGCACACAACACGTCACAATTAATACCCGACTCGCTAAATTAGGGCCAACCACCACATGACCCGACAAGGCTTTCCAACAAAAATGACGGATCTTTTGAGGACACGCAATCTTCCAGACCTGAGAATGGAAAGCCATAATCGATGGCCCAATAGGAATAGCCCGACTTCACCGAGTACCTACCAAAATGACTAAAATGCCAACCCAGCCAATCAGGCCTCGACCTCCGTGAAAGAGGAATGCTGAGAACAATAAGAGCATCAGCATGACATAAAAGCTGATGAATAAGGGCAACCCCCCTACTCCTCGTCGTTGAATCAATAAGATGATCCACCGTCAAATCAGGATAGAATGATAACCTTGGAGCAAACCCTAAACGAGGGAAAGAACCCATAATCGAAGGATCATGCCAAACCAAAATCGAATAACTATCCCGTACCCGCCTAATCAACCCTTTAGAAACCAAAGATCTGGCAGAGATAATACTCCGCCAACCATAAGAGGGGAAAAAGACTCGACGAGGTAACAATGGAGAAGAATTCCAGAAATATCAACCTTTGAACAATCTAGAGAACAAAGACTCTGGATAATCAATTATCCACCAAAGTTGCTTCGCTAAAAGAGCTGTATTAAAATACTCAAGATTGCGAAAACCCAAACCCCCTTCATTCTTCCCTTTACATAGTTTTTCCCATCTAACCCAATGAATACCCGCAGACGAACGAGAATTACGTCACCAAAAATCAGCAATAGCCAAAGCAATAGTCTTAGTCAAACTTTTAGGCAACCGAAAACAAAAAATCACATATGATGGCAAAGCCGATAAACCAATTTTATCAGTAACTCCTTACCTCCTTTCAAAAGAAATCGCGAAGACCACGACCCAATCCGAGCTTTAATCTTTTCCCTAACAAACGCAAAAACCTTAGCCTTCGAACCCTCTAACCCTTCAGGAAGCCCAAAATATGATCCCATACTACCAACCAGATGAATCCGTAAAATACGCTAAGCATCTAATATCTCTAATATAAACACCTGGTGACCAAATTGAATTGACGACTTATCAATCTATTGCCCTGAAAGACGCTCATAATCCTTCAAAAATCCTAAAAGAACTTCCGACTCTTTCTTGCTAGCCTTACAGAAGAATAAACTATCATCCGAAAATAGCATATGAGAGACCAAAGGTTCGCAGCGAGCAACACGAATCCTTGTCAACTGATTTTTCTCCTCTACTATCCTTAATTTTGCAATTAACACCTCAGTACAAATAAGAAAAAGATAAGGAGAAAAAGGGCCTCCCTGTCTTAAACCTCACTGACGGATAATAGACCCATGAGGTCTCCTATTAATTAGAACAAAATATCTAACTTCCCAAATACAAAACATAATACAAGTAACCCATCTTCTATCAAAACCAAACCATAAAAGCAACTCCTCCAAAAAATCCCACTCTAACCTATCATATTACCTTACTCATATCTGTTTTCACAGCCATAAACTTACCCTTAACAGCCTTATTAGTACGAAGGGCATGAAACATCTCTTGGACAATAAGAATATTGTCAGAGATTTGACGGCCCGAGACAAAAGCAGACTAGGTTTCATAAATTAAAAAAGGAAGAATCTTCTTAAGCCTCAATCTAAAAACCTTAGAAATAATCTTATAACTCACATTACATAAACTAATAAGATGTAAATCAGCTACCCGAGTTGGCCTGTCAATCTTGGGAACCAAAGATATAGTAGTGAAATTCAACCGATTATCAAAACACCCTTGAGATAAAATATCTTTAACCAACTTAACCAAATCCTGCTTGACAATATCCCACGACTTCTGGAAAAAAAATTTAGTAATCCCATCAGGACCCGGAGCCTTACTTGGATCCATAGAAAAAGAGTCTTCTTAACTTCCATTTCTGAACATTGCTCCATAAGCCTACAATTCCATTTAGGAGAAACTTTTTGAACAATACAGTCCAATTCAGAACCAAAAACCATATCGCCTCGAGAAATAAACAACTCCTAAAAATAACACCCTGCCTCCCGGGCTATATGAGAGTCCTTATAAACCCTAGTCCCCGATCCAAATAAAAGTCCAGTAATCATATTCCTAGCACGACGTTGTTTAGTAAGAGCATGAAAGAATTACGTATTCTGATCCCCTTCTTTCAACTAACGATTCCGATTCTTCTGTTTCCAAAATAATTCTTCATCCGCATAAGCAACTCTAAGAGATTCAGAAGCCTCACGAATATCCAAAAGAGAACTAGAATCATCACGTTTAAGACGGTCTTATGTTTCCTTACAGGAAAAAATCCTCAAACGTCCCGAAGCCAACATAGAAGATCTCCATTTGAAAACCTCTCGACGACAATTAGCTATCTTATCTGGAAATTTACAATAATCCAACCTGTAATATCTAGGCTAACCCTGATGAATGGAACCCTGAAGACCCGGCTGACCAAGCCAACGCTTATCAAAAATAAAACCTGACTGCCTATGAGATAACACAATATTAGTAGAAACTAGGATTGGCTTATGATCAGATCAGAGCCAATCATTTCTAAATACCTAGTCGTCGAATTAGGAAACATAGAATGTCATTCGGAATTACCTAAAGCCTTATCCAATTTACAACGAAAAAGGCCTGAATGACGCATCCCCCGCCAAGACCAAGAATTACCTAAACAAGGGAACTCAATAAACCCATAAATCTTTAGCATGTCATTGAACGGGACAAAAGAACTCAAAGGACGAATACAACCTCCTGATTTCTCATGATTGCCAGAAAGTTCATTGAAATCACCCACTATGAGCCATGGAAAATCTCAGGATTGACTAAACCTAATTAGCCTTTCCCAAACACCATCACGAGCCCGTTGAACAGGATCTCCATACAAGAATGTAATATACACTTAGTCCCAGAAAGTTCAATAATAACATCGATCATATTTTGACTTTTAAATTGCAAATCAACCTTGAAATTATTTAAGAAAATTAGAGCAAGCCCACGAGCAGTACTAATAGGGTCCACGAGAATAACATTGTCATAACCCGAATTTGAAACCAAATTTTCCAAATACCTACTACATTTTCTTGTCTCACTCAGGAAAATAAAATCTGGCTTATTCCTAGAAATAGAATCACGCAAAAACCCAACAGAAATAGAGCTACCAATGCTCTGATAATTCCAACAAAAAAACTTATATATAAAAACGAGAAAAATCAAACTGATGGAGAAACACCCTCTTCGCCACCGGACTTTTAACCAGCCTTAGCCTTACCACGAGTACCCTTACGCCTTGGAGAAACAAAACCCTCCACCATCCGCTTCCTAGCACTCACTCCTCTCAAAGAAACCAAGCTCCTTAAAGCCTTCTTAGTCGAACCTTTACTGAATTTTGAAGCAGATTTGACCTGTTTAGAAGCCGACTCCAAAACCTCTTCATTACACAACGAATGCACTTCACCCTCTTCTCTCTCAAAAATAGATTCGGAACCTGATTTCTACTCAGTACCCAATGAATCCTTTTCCCCAGTAGCCGCTTCAGATCCACCTGGAAGTGCACCATCACCATCCAACGGTTCCGATAAAGGAACATGATCTGGAAAAAGTCGACGACGTGACTTTGAACCTGACGCACAGCCTCAGAAACGAACCCTCTCCAATCTGATTCAAAGCACCAGAAACCAACCCCTCCTTAGAATCATTCTCAGGAACAGAATGGCCTACATAAACCATCACATAATCATGAACCTCCTCAGCCAACTCCTTACCTTTAGAAGCCAAAGGAGCTGAACCGGAAGCCCCACCTAAAGGCCTATCATTCCGCCAATTATTGACAAAAGGCCGCCGAGCCAAATGCCTTTGCTGCATCTTTGAATTACCCTGCCCGAGATGAGTAGTCCTATCACCATTTCTTCGAAATCTGCCCACATCCTGCCACTCATTTTTAGGACCCAATGTCGCTCTTTAAAACTTAAAGACGCAGCATCCACCTCCTCCTTCTGGAGAACCCCTTCTTGTTTAATAGAATCATCACCATCTAGGGGACAACATGAAGACGCATGACATAAACTATAACAGAGGCTGCAATAGCCCACCAATCTCCCATACTCGAACCCTATGTTCACCACCTCATCTTTCCAAAACTCAACAAGTCTTTCAAATACCAAAGGCTTAAAACCATCAATCTCGATCTTCACCCTCCCATAGTCCATGTCAATTTCCGTAACTGTACCCAAAGCTTCTCCTATAGCTTGAAAAGCGATCGGAGCTCTGTACTGTCTAGGCAGACCCACAATACGGATACATAAAACAATGGATGAAGGAAAATCCAGATCAACCACCAGCTGCCATCTCACCAAAGTGATCATCCAGTAATCAAAATGAAACTGTCGTAATTGCAAAACCTCTTCAAGACCCTTCTACTGGTCAAAATTGAATTGGAATTTACCAAATCCCAAATCTACTCCGCGAACCCTATTCTCCATTCTCCAAATTTTTAGAAACCTCAGCAGCAAAGAAGACATATCTTGCTTAGATGGATTAAACAACAACCCAAAAGGGTTTTTCAAGCCCCTTGATGAGATCAGAATTGTCAAACAAAGGTACTCGAATTGGCAACAAGGAAGCACCCAAAGAAGCATGAGCCATCAGAAAAGAAAGCTGCGAAAGAATGGAGGAAACACCCAAAGATACTCGAACAAACCCTTGAGAATGAGAAAGAATGAAGGAAAAATCTGCAATCAAAACTGATATAGATAAACACCTTGGAAAAACTTATCACCACCGAAACTAAATCCAAAAAAATTGGGACTTTAGCTAACCTGATTTAATTTGAATTTTGAAATACGAAAAACTCAACCATAAGATCCACTCGAACCCATATAAATTTCAACGGTAACACAACCCAGAAACAATCACCTCCCACCGACCTCCATCGATATGAAGAAAAAGAAAGAGATCGCAAAGGCATGAGAAAACCGGATGCACAAAGCACCAAGCCCGACCTCCCTTATAACACAAATCCCCATAAATTTCCTTACGAAACCCCGATAATCCATGAAGATCCAACCAAAACTCGAGGACCAAATCCAGATAACCAGATAAGCCATTAATCCCAAAATCTCCAATAACCTTCCGCCAACAAGCAAGAAAGTCATCACCGATATCCCCAAAGAGAGACACAGAACCTTCCATCACTGTAGCAAACATAACCTTAACCTCACAAAGGTTCCATCACCGAGACTGAGGAGACATACCCCTACAGATCAAGCTGATAACTACCCAAAATGACAATCAGAATCAAAAGAAAAAAAAAGATACCAGAGACGCCTTAGATCGCCATCAGCGACACCCAATGCATTTGTTTTATCTGTTCTAAAATTATAATAATTAAATTTTATAATATATTACTTCTTATAATTTTCAAGTGCTAAGGAATTATTTTAATGTTAAAAAGATTTAAGAATAATACGCTGTTTGAGTATATTCGTTTATCAATGATAGAAAATTGTTACATTTAGGATTTCTTTTTTGAGATAAGCACATATGATTGCTAAAAAACAGATGATTCAGTTGGTTTGTTCCACATTTAGCTAGGTACTAGATAGTAAGTTCGAATCCCGTCCAACTCCAATTAGAATACTTATGTTATGGATCGAACCATTGTGTTACTTGTTAACAAAAAAACAGAAACGGTTATCATGTATCTTTTTAATAGATATATATGTTTTATATTATCTCTTATATAATAAAAGCATATCATTAACTTAAATACCGTATTATATTGTCTTTTTGGACTAGGTTGTATTGTTACTAGGAAATATTATCACATAATATTTGTCACACAATTATATTCTGATAAGATTCTATAACTAACTAATTAATTATTATTATCTAGATTAAATATTATTAATTAATGAATTATATTCTGATCATTATTATCAGATGTCACCTACTTTGAGATTATCTTTGAAATTATTTTATTACAATTTTAATCTCTTGAATAATTATATTCCTAATCCTAATCGATATCTATTAAAAACAATCCTCCTAATCCTAATAGGAAAACTAATAAACAATATCTATTTAACACCCATCCTAGGACAATTTTATCACAATTCTCAAACGATTCAAAAAAATTTTCTGAGAACGACAAGTCTTTTTTTCTCGATTTTTGATCCTTTTAATCATGTCTTTCTCAGAAACTTTTTCATTGAAACCCTGCAAAAAAAATTGAAGAATTAAAGTTAAAATTTTAAGGCTCTGGAAAGTATATATTAAAGAGTTTGGTCAAACCATTGATATGGTTTTTTATGATTCTAAGGTATCTCTATTACAATAAAACGTAGCATTGAATTATCTGTATAATTTATAATAATATAATAGAGTTTTAAAATCTATGATTGGTCCATTTGTATTAGATAATTAATTTGTCTGAATAAAATTTGTTTAGATAATTTGTCACATGATTCGGTTGTATCTTTGTCTTTTTGTGGCAATAAATTTTAATTGATTTGATTTGATTGGTCGAATTTTAAATCAGCCACATTTTTTCTAAGTTTTTACAAGAAAATAAGTTTGTTAAGATTATGATAAGATCCTTAGTTAAATAGATTTTGTTTGTATGTTAAATTATGATAAGAACAATAATTCAATAATTAACTAAATACTTTATATCTAGGGAAAATCAATCAAAAGACATTCCTAATCCTAACAGAATATAAATTTAATCAAAGTCTATATAAGAGAAAACTCGGGACAAATTTAATAACACCAACAAAATTGACATTTTTTCTCTCAATTATTGTTTATTCATCATATCTTTCTCTAAAATTTCTTCGTTAAAAGTTAGCAAAGAAACTTGGAGGATTAAAGTCAAAATTCTAAACTTCCGGAAGGTATACACCAAAGAACATGGTCAAACGATTGATATGGTTCTTTGTGATTTTAAGGTATGTTTTTAATACTTTATTCATGTGAATATTTTTATAATAATTTAAAATATTTTCTAATTAAATGGTATCTTTATTATAATAAAACCGCCGCAATAAGATTTTTTGTATCTGTGTAATAATATAATAAAGATTTTTAAATCTCTTGATTTGTTTTAATTTGTCAATTTGTTTAAATTCATTAATTTGTCTTTTTTTATAAAAGATTATTTTTAAAAAGTAAATATTTCTTTTGATTCGATTTCAATAAAAACATACANAATAAAAACATACAATTAAAAAAGAAAATTTAACCATTTAAGATTTGATTTTTGTTGGTTTTAAAAAAATCTCTAACCAATTAAGATTTGAACTTTGTTTGTTAAAATAAAATTTTAACCAATTAAGATTATTTTTGTTGGTTTAGAAAGACCAATTAAAATTTGATTTTTGCTGGTTTA